>JXTC01001030.1:4684-16800 GCA_002914845.1 Trema orientale | reverse complement strand
TTCCTGGCCTCTTTGGCATCGTCGAGGGCGCGGTCCTGGGCCACGACGGCAAGTCCCATCTCGACTACGGCACTAAGCCGTTCCTGCTCCTTCAGCTTGGCCTCAGCCTGGGCCAGACCCGTGAGCTCCGCCTGAGCACGGAGGTCAGGAACCTCGGCCTCCAGAGCCGCGAGCTTCCCCTCCGCCTCCGCCAGCTTATTGGTCAGCTCTTCACGACTGGCCCTCTCGACGCTCAAAGCATGCGCCACCGCCGTACTGACCCGGGCGTCCTCCAAGGTCCTGAACAGGTCAAAGTCAGCCCTAACTGCAGTCAGGGCGACTTCACTCTGTTCTGCTGCTGCAGTCCTCGCTCCCAGCTGCCTTGTCAGCTCCGCCACTTGCGACGCATAAAACGATTGGACAGCGGCCAACTGCAGAATACAAAATCAGAAACTCAGTCATCATCAAACATGCCGCAGCAACGAAAACGAGGGCCTGACAAACCCACACCTGTTCGAGGCTGTGACTAGCAACAGCGTCCACATTCCCCTAGGACAGCGGCTCCAGCTCGAGCTCGGTGGTCGAATAGCTTCCCCAGGTGCCGTCCGCCCCCGAAGCACGCACTTCCTCCCCTCTAAGAGGGAGAGCACCGCCTTCTGCCCGTAACACTTCAGCAGCACCCCCTGATACTGCTGAACTGGGGGGAGTAGGGACAGTGGAAGACGGCGACGGCGCAGAACGAGCCGATGCATCATCAGCAGTAACCAGGACAGTTACCGCTTCAGCAGCTCCGCCGATCACCTGCGGAGCAGATCCGACCACTTGCGGAGCAGACCCGGCAATCTGTAATTTTTCGGTCTTGTCTTGACCAGCGCACTCAGATGGACTATGGTGCGCGGACCTCTTCCTCCTCAACACGGTCAGGGTGACCCCGTCGTCCTCGCTGTCTGAGGAAGGGGCGGTTCTGCCCCTCTTCGCCACTGAGCTCTTGTCTGCCTCAGAGGGGTCAGCCTCACGCCCTCGCTTGGCAGCCAACGAAGGGGAAGAGGACAGACGAGATTTCATCCTCGGAGCCCCTCCGTTGAGTTCTGTAATCCCTACGTAGGAACGGGCAGACTCAGACCCCGCGCTCGCCGTCGACCCTGATCCGGCAACTGGAGGAGTTGCCGCGAGCGACTCCTTGGGCTGGCCCGACGACCCTCCGCCGTACTTGATCTTGATAGCAGTTGCCTCCTGGGTCGTGGGCTGGCCCGATGACGACCCTCTGCCGTACTTGACCTTGATAGCAGTCGCCTCTTGAGTCGTGGGCCCGCCCGCCCCTCCAGTTCGTTGCCCGAGTCCTCCCGCCGGGCAGCGGCCCCCAACCCCGCGGCCTCATCCTCGGAGGATACTACCACCCGTCGGCCAGCGAGAACCTTAGGCTGCGCCCGGGGCGCAGCTGTACCCTTCTTCATGGAGGAGGGCTCCGCCGAAGGACCGGCGTCCGGACCTGCAGAAGCCAACAAGAACCAAAGTCAGAGGACGACTCAGGGGTGAATAGCGTAAAGCTCACCGGAGAAACAGACCCACCTTTTATCCTCTTGGGGGCAACGATCTCCACGCTGCGGAGCCTATCACACTCCCTGGCCATTAACGTCACTGCCTCCTCGAGCTCTAGCCTAGTCGGCGGCGTCAGCTCACCGGGTCCCGCCAACTGATTCGAAGCCATGACCTGGCGTCCCACCATGGTCAGGCGATTCTGCTCCTCCCGGCGGAACCGGTTCAGGGCGGTGGCGTCAAGCTTCCCCCTGAGGTGCTTGGTGACAGCCCAAGTGTCCAGCGGGAAGGAGAGGTTCAGGACGGCCCTCGGCATCATGGTCATGACCTGGGGGCTCAAGACTGCCTGGAAGTGGCGACAGTCCCCAACAGATTTAAAAATTATGATGCCCTCCAGTTCTTGAAGCCGACCCGCTGACGGCTGAGCATCGAACCTGACGTCCTCCATTGTACCTGCGGAAAATCAAGCCTTGTGAGAAAAAGGAGATCTAAACGCGAACCCCAATAGCCGGAAGCAATCAAATGCTTACTCAGGGAGAAAGACGGAGGAATCTGGAAGCGCTCCCCGTTCACCCAGGGCGAACACCACGCCCCACCAACCGCGTACAGTCTGGAATGGGAATCCCATTGCTTATCAGACCGCGGCAGGCCCCAGAAGATATGACGACCCTGGATCGGCTGGAGGTAGAAAGTCGGGTAGGAGCTCTTCTTGGGGATGGGCGTGAGCTTGTAGGCGTAAAAGACCACCTCCAAATCGATGTGGATGTTGAGGAGGATTGACAGAGCGGAAAGCCCCATCAGGATCATTATCCCGTTCGCATTCAGCTGCATCGGGTGGATCCCTGTAAGGCTGAAAAACTGATGAACGAGAGGGAGAAGGGGGAATCGCAGCGACTCTAAATGCTTCCTCCCCAGGACGAAGGATCCCTCGGGGGCAGAGGGGTGGAGATACCAATCGCTCGGCCCTCGACCCTCTGAAGAGTAACCCCATCAGGGAAACAGAGTTGCCCCCTCAGCGAATCCACCTCAGTATCAGCAATGGGAGACAATGATTTCTGGTTTGAGGCCATTTCCAGGATTACTGATCAGGAAATCGGAAGCTCTCAGAAAAAGAAATAGGGGAGTTCGAGAACCCTAAGCGAGGAAATGCTAAGGTGTTCGAGAGAAGAAAAAATGAGAATGTTCGGAGGCTTTGGTAAAGGGAGAAACGAATTAAAGGGGGGCCTTTTATAGAGAGGGAACCCAAGAGTCTCTCCAAGACCTAACAAGGGGGAGAGGGAACATTCGAATTTCAAAACTTTTGGAACCGTGGTACAGCCCAGCACGCGTCAGCATCGGTAATCAGCGAGCGATAATGAAGGCGGGCCACGTGTAGTCCCAGCATTGATAGAGCGAATGAATGATTTCCCCATTTGACGATCGCTATCCCATCAAATAGGGAAATAGGAGCAGTTGTGGGGCCCGCTTTTTGAACGTGCGCCACGTGTGCATTCAGATGACACGTAGCTGAGAAAATTGCCTGGGAACCACAATTATTCCGCGTGACGGTTATTGGGTCCACGCTGTTGAAGCGGGTCAAGACAGGGCTCGTCCAGACCTGGGATGGGCCTGGCCCAACCAGACCCTCGGGGGCAACGCATAGTTCCAGACCCAGACAAGGCATTTAATGCAATCCTGGATAGGTGTGCGTATTAAATGCGTTCTCCTTAGAGAACGGCGGAACTGTAGTCGCCGCTCCATGTCAGGATTCATGTTGGAGTTGGTGATGGAGAGCAAACCGTACCAATCTTAGCCCGTGATTTCAGGAGCTAGCTACGGCGCTGGAGAAGAAACCTCGGAATTGGATCCCAATTCCGGAGGTATAAATACCACACGCACCATAGCAAACAAGTAAGCAATTCTTTCCGTCTCCTGCTATCTCTTTTAGAACCGATATCTGACTTAAGCATCGGAGAGTCTTTGCAGGTACCCCCCCTGGGGCTCCTCCGATCCATCCAGGTATTGGGCATAGTCAGAGGTAACGGAGACACGTAGACAGTTGGTGAAAACCGTCCCAACAATAACTAATACATATTGAAAAGGAAAATTGAATAGAAAAGGATACTGAATATATCAGCTGGTTTCCACTATAAAAGCTTATGCAAGAGTAATGCTAGGATGCTCCACTTTTTGACATGTGCTCAAATGAATAAAATGAAATTTTTTAATAGTTTAAGGACCAAAATGACAAAATTTAAAATTTGGGGACTTTTTGAGACTTTTATCTTAGTTTAGGACTAATAAAATCACGTATCCTATTAAGTACAGTTAACATCATAACACCTACCTTTCAACAATTTTCTTTTACCTATCATACAATGATAAAGTTAAGGGCAAGAAATTGATTAAAAAAATTGGTGCGTGAGCTTAGTCTAAAATATTTGATTATTTTTTAACATAGGAGTCAAATTTTCTACTCAGTTATTACATGTATCATGTATTTTTCACATAATATTTGTTGAGCTCCCTTGAATCAAATAATCAAGGAAATTGTAGGAGTTTTTTTTTTTTCTTTTTTTTTTTTGTTGGGGGGAGGGTTGTGGGAGGGGGAACATATATAGTTTCAGTGTCACATAAAGTTTAGGAAAATAGTAAAATCTGACATTAAATTTCTTTAGTTGATTATACCTTGCTATCTAATCAAATGACCATTATATGCCCTATTAAACTGAGCTTGTGCTTCACACGTGACCATTATACGAGAAAGTTTAATAGTTTATAACAAGTGAGCCATAGCTACAAAAATTATATAATTCAAGTAGTTTATTGTGTAAGTGAAAATTCGAGAACAAAAATGATACAATGATTATTTTTTTAGGGCTAGTACTATAATTAACCCAAATAATTTTAAACCACTCGATCCATGTAAGTTTTGAGTGTCCTAAATTTTGACCACATGAGTAGGAATAGCAACGGGGTGGGTTCAAGGCGGGTATATGGCTATCCAACCCCCCATATGTACGGGGAAAAAACAAACTCATATCCATCCTATTCCCCACTTAAGGAGGCAGGGTGGGTTCAAGTATTCCATACCCAGTAAAAAAACTTTTTTTTAAAAAATAGTATTTAAAGAATTTCAAAAAATACAAAAAGAATGATTTAAAAAAAATCTAATGGTAATATCATATACTAAAATTAATAATACTTTATTCTTTCTAAAAAAATTAGTAATATCCTAATTATTGGATATACATATTTATTTACGTGTATTTTATATAAAATTATACAGGTATTTAATACTTTTACGTATTATAATATGCATAAATAATCAGGTACGGGTCAGATACGGAAGGCGGATCATGTACCCATATCAAGTTTTTAAATTAATATCCATCCCACCCTGTTTATTCAACCAACTGGAAATTACCCACTGATACAGGGGTTGGCTGGTAAAATTACCATACCTAAACATGGGTTAGAAGTCGAACAAATAAATCGAGTGGTACAAGAGACTTATGTTACTAAAGAAAACAAGAATAGTATTATGCACAAAGGATTAGCTTCTACTTATTGTGCAACTTTGTGGAATAAGATGTTCACAATATCATTATAGTGGAAATTAAGCTATGTATTAATTGAGGGGAAAAAAAAAAGGACCAAGAAAAAAATTGAAGGAAAATGATATATCAAACACAATAAAACGTCTATATTCAACAAGATAAAAAAGAAAATCACCGTGGTCACAAGCATAGGCAGATTAGCAACCATACATTACTTCAAATATTGAATTTAAAAGTTGGAATCCTCCATTTTATATCAAAAGACCAAAAAAGAAAAACCTCTTGTAGGATTTTTTTTTTTTTTTTTTAAGTAGGACTTAACTAATGACCACTATTTACTACAAATTTAAAGGAAAATATCACATACACTACAAAGGCTTGAACCCCTGACCCCCCAAACTCACACACACATCCCTAAAATCTTGGACCAAATTTTTTGTAGGAGTTAAATAGCTAATAGGAAACGTTAGAAACCAAAAGCTCATCTATATATTTAAAATATAATAAAACTTCGGAGTGGGGAGATAACTACTATGGCTGAGATTTTTTTTAAAATTTTTTTGAAGCAGTTATTATTTAGGGAAATTATCGTTAAAGTACATTGTGCTTTGAAAAATATAAAAAGAAAAAAGGGTTATCACAAAAAAAAACCCTGAAATATAGTATTGTTGCAATTTAACCATGTTTTTTGGTTTGTACAAAATTATACCTTCACATTTTAAATATCTGCAAATTTATACATTCTGTATACAAATTGACCAACATATTTCTTACTAAACACATAATCTGCATTAATGATATCTTATTTTTGCTGACTAACATAAAAAGTTTATTGAAAATAACTTAAAATAGTTAGTACAATTCACTCAATTTGTACACAAAAAATATAAATTTATTGAGATTTGAAATATGGAGTCATAATTTTGCGCAACCTCAAAGTCATGGTTAAAATTATGGAAAGGTCAGGTATTTTTTTGCAGTTATCCCAAATAAAAAATATAAAAAGAAACCTTGTGTCCTTAGAAATTCTAAATAAATACATTTTCATATCATTTTATACTTTTAACGAGTCAAAAAGGTAATAAATTAGAAAAATTTCGGTTTTATCCTGATTATATTAATTTTAAGCAATACACGAAAAAAAAAGATAGAATTAGTAAATTATAAAACCCCCTCCCTCCATAGTTGTAGAATTCAAACCCATAAAAACAAAAGAGGTCATTTGTGATTATGATGGTATATTTTCAGACTTTATTACTATTATTATTTTTTTGCAAGCTATAATTGAGTCATCGAGTACAAAAATGGAGAGGAATACAATTGTTCGAAAAATGACAAAAGTGACAAAAAAATTTCGCAAATTTTAGATTTTTTGTATTAGTGCCGCAACTATTGAGGAAAGAATTTTTATTTTTATTTTTTTGAGATGTCATGACCTTATGTATTCTCTCTTATTTCATTTTCCGTCTAGCTTAAAATAATATAATAAGAAGTAAAATATTAATTTTACTAATTTATTTATTTTACTAATTTTTTTGAAGCTTTTGACCTGTCAAAAGTAACAAGTAATACAACAATATAAATAAAAAGTATTTATTTTAAATTTTTAAGAATATAAGGATTTTTTTCACAATTTTTTTAAAACACATGTTTTTTTTTTTGAAGTAAATACACAAGGTATTTAATTTAGTGTTAACTTCCCTATTAATTTAGTAAACTTTTTATTATAAACAAAATATAAACGTGTGTCCCCTAAAAAAGAAATTATAAGCGTGTGATTTAAACTTGAATTATCAAGTGAAATTTTGAAAGAACATATGCATAAAATTAAAAAGAGGGGAAATGAGGGTATAACTGAAATTCAAGGGGGTAAATAAGTTCCCTAACAATAATCTGTAAATAAGTTAAGAAATTTTCAGGTGTAATTTTTTTTAAACAATTAGGAAAATGTATTTGAGTGAGAAACCTCATCCTGTTTGGACCCCAAATCAAATGCATTAGAAAACCTTTTTTTTTTTCCTTTAAAAAAACACAAAAAAACTGATCAGACGACAGACCCTTGACATTCTCTCTCTCTCTCTCTCAAATCCGAACCCTAACCCAACCCTTTCTTCTCTCTCTCTCTCTCTGGAATTTCGCAATCGGGATGGTCTTATACAACTACCAGCTTCCTAGATCTGATTACAGCAGAAGGTGCCGTTTCTTCTCTTGTAATTTTCGCCTTTTTCTTTTCCACTTTTAGGGTTTTTTTTTTTAATTTTTATTGGGTTGAATTTGGGGCTAATTGATTTGATTAAGGGTATGATTTTGATCTTGACGGATCTGATATTTTTCCGATTGCTATCTTTCCCCCTTTCCCCCCTTTCCCTCGATTATCCTTTTTTTTTTTTTTTAAAAAAAAATTTGTATATATGTTTCTTAAATTTCTTATGGGTCAATTGCTTCACCCTAAAATATATAAATATACGACGTACATTTTGTTTTTGTTTTTTCCTTCTTGTTATCGGACTCATNGGAAATGAGGGTATAACTGAAATTCAAGGGGGTAAATAAGTTCCCTAACAATAATCTGTAAATAAGTTAAGAAATTTTCAGGTGTAATTTTTTTTTTTGGGAGAGAAAATTGATTAAACGTCCCGTAAAAAAAAAAAAGAAAATAGATTAATCGGTGTGAGTTATTAATTAACCAAATGAAAATAGGATAAGAAATTTTGAATAGAGCAAACGAATAAGCAGCAAACGTCGACGTGTCAGAGTCAGAGAGTCGGCGGACTTTTACTTGTCGTACGTAAATGTCATTTCTTTTTGACCACGCCAAAGCCAAAGGTTTTCTTCTCTCTCTCTCTCTGGAATTTCGCAATCGGGATGGTCTAATACAACAACCAGCTTCCTAGATCTGATTACAGCAGAAGGTGCCATTTCTTCTCTTGTAATTTTCGCCTTGTTCTTTTCCACTTTAAGGGTTTTTTTTTTTTTTTATTGGGTTGAATTTGGGGCTAATTGATTTGATTAAGGGTATGATTTTGATCTTGACGGATCTGATATTTTTCCGATTGCTATCTTTCCCCTTTTCCCCCCTTTCCCTCGATTATCTTTTTTTTTTTTTTAAAAAATTTGTATATATGTTTTTTAAATTTCTTATGGGTCAATTGCTTCACCCTAAAATATATAAATATACGACGTACATTTTGTTTTTGTTTTTTCCTTCTTGTTATCGGACTCATTCCAGTTGATGAATGTTTTGAATTGATAAGAATTTTTGGATTTCGGTCACTGTATACCGTAGTTATTATGAGATGTAATGCGTGGGTTTATTAACTCTGATTGTATTGCGACATGGGTCAGGGCTTATAAGGGAACAATATAATATAACCATTGTGTGCTAAGGTTTTTGTTTTTGGGAAGGTTTGAATTCTTACATATAGAGACAATTGTTAAGGCGGACCACTGGCTAGGTTAGTAGTGTGGATGGTTATATATATGCTTGTGGGCTCACAAGGTCAGCATTCGTGTGGCGCTAGGATCTCGAGTCTTGTAAGTTTTCTTTGCTTAATTGCTTGTATGCCTGATCATGTGTGTGAGGTTTTGTGGGTGTGTGTATGTAATTTTCCATTGAGCGTGTATGTTCTTCAGAATGTTCTTCTCAATTAGTATGAAGTTATTTCTTCGTTGATATTCATATCGTGATATTATGGTAAATTTGGACGTTGAGCTTGTATGCTGATGGACATTAATGATATTTCTGTTTTCTTGTTGTACTTACTTGCGGCAAAAAATTAACAACTCGGAGTCATCCATAACTGTTTTGTCAAAATAAGGATGACGTAGAGTTTTTTCTTGGTGCATGGGTTAAATGATTTAGAAAAATACAATTTTTGAAAATANTTATGGGTCAATTGCTTCACCCTAAAATATATAAATATACGACGTACATTTTGTTTTTGTTTTTTCCTTCTTGTTATCGGACTCATTCCAATTGATGAATGTTTTGAATTGATAAGAATTTTCTGGGTTTCGGTCACTGTATACCGTAGTTATTATGAGATTTAATGAGTGGGTTTTATAGCTCTGATATTATTGCGACTTGGGTCAGGGCTTATAAGGGAACAATATAATATAACCATTGTGTGCCAAGGTTTTTGTTTTTGGGATTAAGGTTTGAATTCTTACATATAGAGACAATTGTTAAGGCGGACCACTGGCTAGGTTAGTAGTGTGGATGATTATATATATGTTTGTGGGCTCACAAGGTCAGCATTTGTGTGGCGCTAGGATCTCGAGTCTTGTAAGTTTTCTTTGCTTAATTGCTTGTATGCCTGATCATGTGTGTGAGGTTTTGTGGGTGTGTGTATGTATGTTCTTCAGAATGTTCTTCTCAATTAGTATGAAGTTATTTCTTCGTTTATATTCATATCGTGATATTATGGTAAATTTGGACGTTGAGCTTGTATGCTGATGGACATTAATGATATTTCTGTTTTCTTGTTGTACTTACTTGCGGCAAAAAATTAACAACTCGGAGTCATCCATAACTGTTTTGTCAAAATAAGGATGACGTAGAGTTTTTTCTTGGTGCATGGGTTAAATGATTTAGAAAAATACAATTTTTGAAAATACTAACTAGTTACCAGAAACCAGTTTTCAGAAACTAGTAACTAGTATCCAACGGTATTTATAACCGGTAACAGGTAACCGGTAACAGTTTTCAGAAATCGGTAACTAGTAGCCATTTTAAAAAATTGTATTTTTCTAAAAATTTTTTAAAAAGTGATATTTTTCTAATAAAAACTGTACAAAAATTGCAACAAAACGAGAAATTTACGCTTAGCACCCGTTTTTAAAACTTATATTCATAAATATTCGTTTTTAATTGTTCTTTCAAAGTACTCGTTTTTTTTTGTCTACATTTCATATGCAAAATATGAGTGGTCCACATTTACAATATAAATTTTATCCATGAGGTACACATTTCATGTATAAAATATGAACGGTATACATTTACAATATAAATATTTACTACAGTTTACATTTTTCATTATAAATTTGACATATGGTATACATTTTAAAATGTATGCCAATTTTTAGTGTAATTTTATTCATAAAATATAAACCACGATATACATTTAATGCATGAAATGTATGCTGTGGTATACATTTTATGTGTAGAACAGTGGTGGTCTACATTTCTCTAAATGGGTATACAAATGGGTATATATGAAGTAAAAATAAGAAATGGGTATTTATAAAAATATGGTTTTGAAAATGGGTATTTATGAACTTTTCTCTCAGGAAAAAAACCTGATCTCTGTATTTTTGTATTTCTTTTGGGTTTTCATAGGTAAAAGTGTTAGAAACCCAAAGTGGAACAGGTCCACTCCATCGACCGGCACACATTACATGGTTGTTGTTCAGCAATGTTCATTGTCGTGTAAGGTGTGTCGGCCTTCACTGAATATGTCGTTTTGGAATCATCCACTTTCTCCGTTTTCGTGGGAGAAATTGGGGAAGCAGTACTACTCGCTGTCTGTTCCCTTCCTTCCTGCCGAAACTTGGATGTATTGTCAATCTGTGACAGAGAACTGGGTTAGTTCACCCAATTCAGCCGCCAGACAGACCAGCTGATCTTACAAGCAAAGATATAAATATATATACATTATACACACATATACACAAGAATAAAATCATGAGAGTGCTATATGATGGAGTTTGTATTTGGCGCACGTTTTCGTTGGCTAGAAATTTGTGGGCACGCCACTCTTCCACCAAACTCTTTGTTGGAGGTCTTCTTCTTTGCTTCAACCTTTGGTTTGTGCTTTTTTTCTTTCATAAAAAATTTTATTGATTTTATTATTCTTTCTTTTTTCCAAAATAAAAAAATTATAATATGCGCTATTGCGTTGTTTCTGGGCTCGTAATAGTTTATAGATAATCTGACTTAGAAATTAAATTTCATCTTTAAAACTTCTAATAGCTGTTTCGGTTGACAAATCCAGTTTTGGTTCAGATCAAGATGGGTCACTTCACTTGTATACTTGGAAAGAGGTTATTATATCTCTGAACCATTTTGTTCCCCCATTTACTTAACTCACTCAAATCATGTGTTTTGAGTTGTAGGTTTATCATATGATACCAATGAACCTGTTTTAAAGGGTGCTTTTGAGCAGCATGGTGAAATACTAGAAGGTACTTCCAGATTATTGGGGTTTCGAAACTCTGGTTTTTTTTTTTCAAATGAACATTATATTTTCTTGAAGGGAAACTAATTAAGTTGTCATGTATAGCAGTTAAAGTAATATGTGACCACAAAAGTGGGAAATCAAAAGGGTACGGGTTTGTACAGTTTACTTCTGAAACTGCAGCTACCACAGCTCTAAAAGAGATGGATGGTCAGGTAATTTCACTCTACTCTGATTCTCTTTTGGTGTCAAAATTCGCCTTCTAGGCCATGTTTATTACTCTGTAATGGGAATGGAAATAGGGGAACTAATTCCCTTTCCCTTTCAATCATGCGTTCACTGACATATATTTGGGACACAAATTATAAAGAATCTTTCACATGATTAAAAAAATATTTGAGAATGGATGACATAATATTTGTTCATTGCCATTACTCTCCAAACTTCTTCCTTTCATAATTCTCTTCATTGAAGATTAGTAAGCATAGTCCTAGTTCCATATTTGAATAATGGTAATGAAATATACTTAATCAGCTATTGTTAATGATCAGTTACTGGACGGCAGGAATATTCGGGTGCAATTTGCACACAAGGGATAACTTCATGTATAATGAGGTAGGATTTAGTTGGTAGATCTTCTATTTATTTGTTCCATTTTAATTCATGTAAATTTTACTATTGGATTGGATTCTTTCTGCTAATTTACCCCAAGGTCAACATCTTACAGCTTGCAAATGAATGATATATTGGACTGATTTTGGTTTCCATGCATTGTTTTGAACCATGAAGAAGTTTCATGAATGCAACACCTGTTGTAATATATAGTTCTGTGTATTCTTCTTTTGCCATCTCATTTTATAGCTGGTCCTCACTCCTATAAACTTAA
>JXTC01001029.1:8822-22320 GCA_002914845.1 Trema orientale | reverse complement strand
ATTTTCTTCAATTTGCCAAATTGGATTAAAAGTTTCTCATTCATCACAATTAGTCAAAATTATATTATCAGACGTCCCTTCGGGAGATCCGATAAAATTATTGTTTTTAGATCGTACATATATCCTAGTCAAAATTACGCGCACAGTCAAAACTACCTCGTTCACTTTATAAGCAAACACCAATTTTGCACGGTACTTGAAATAAATTCTCAAAATTCTTATATCTGGCATTTTAACTTGTTTGTGAGAATAATGAATAAATTTGATTACATTTATATGGCTAGAGGCACTTCAGTCGTTTTAAGGGAAAATTTTGAACAAAATCATAAATTTGTGGGTAAATTAACCGAGTTTGACAAACTAAAGGACATATTTTGCATTTCTGAAAACATTAGATCAGGATTTGTATTTTGGTAAACATAAGAGCAGTATTTTGCTATAACATTTTGATATTAAAGCCAAAATATGTAAGTCTCTTTCTTTTGTACTATACTCAAGGGATGCAATTTGGTGGATTAAGAGCAAGTAGGAATGGCAATTTTACCCGCCAACTCGTTTATCTGCGAATACTCGACCTTAATGGAGTTGATAATACCTTATTATTCGGATAAACGTAGCGGGTACGAGTACTAGTTATAAAATCCGATTTAGGTACAGATATAAGGTTATCCATCCCACATACTCGATCCGATTAATTATATATATAAAATAAAAAATATATACTAGTTATATATATAATTCATGTAAATACACGAGAATAAATATATATATATATAAGAATTAGTAATGCTATTGAAGTATTACTAATTTTAATATATTATGAGATTTTTTTCTCTTTAAATTCATATTTTCTTTATATTTTTCAAATTATTCAAGTAATATTTTTTTTAATATTTTATCGGGTATGGATACCCACCTACCTATGCAGGGAATAACCAAACCCGCCCTGCCTCCTTAAACAAGTAAATGGGGTGTGTATGGATATAGTTTTTCTCTCAAGTACGTGGACGGGTATGGCCAACCCATTGCCATCTCTAAGAGCAAGCCTCGGTCATTATTGCAAAGAGCTACTAAAAGCTAAAAGAAATATCGTGATCGTAAGCTTAGCTTAGTGGTAATCACACTTTTTTCCAATGTGGAAAGTCCTCTGAGTTCGAATTCCCAATCTCCAAACAAAAGGAAAAAAAATCAATAAGCTTGGAAGGAAAAATATTGAATTGTGAAATTTAATTTATGAATCAATTCTAAGCTCCGAAAGGATAGAGTACCATATATGGTGTAGTATAATATCTGTTTTTGTATTTATGTCTACATTATGTTTGTAAGTTATTTTCTTTTTTTTTTTTTCCTAATAGTGATTATGGGTTATTATTTTTCAGAATGGCATGACTCCAAGTCATTACAAATTTGATTCAAGATCTTATGACATTCTAAGCAAAGATATCACAAAATATAGTTGGTGTGCGGTGGCCTTTCAGGAATGCAATCACGAAACTATACATATCTTCATTGAAAATATCTGTAAGGTTATCCTGAAAATATCTGTAAAAATTCACATGATATGTATGTATATACACATATATGATTTAAGTTTGTAAACCACTTATATTTGATGTTTCATTGGGTTTTTAATGAGTTCTTCAAAGGAGATATACTTCTTCTCCTAAAACTCATAAAACGTGAATTTCTCTAAAGTATGAGCAGTTTATATGGAAATCAGAATTTAGACTTATCTAAACGAGTTGATTTAGATTGGAATTATATAAATCTAACAAACATGTTTTCGGCCGAAAAAGCCAAAATTATTGGTAACTTGCTCCTTCATTCTCTGTTTCCTCTGCTTTTGGCCCAGGCCATTTTCTTTGGACCAGGTCATCAGTGCAGGACAATATTGACCTGAATGTCACCTGTGTAAGATAATTACAGAGACTCATTTCGCAGAGAATCATAGATAAATTAGCCTCGGGTTAAACCAGCAAACCAATCCAACCATTTAACATTTATTTCCAAGTACAAAAATTTATAAAATGAAAAATAAAAGCCATAAAAAAGAAGACCAGTTATAAGGGCCATAACCTTGACCTTAAAAATAAGGGGCTGAAGGTAATAATAAACAGAGATGAAAAATTTTATTCTACACAATCTCCATGCTTTCATTTGTCTATCTTATTCTATTACGGGGCAAACAAAGATATTCTAAAGAAATTTTTGCTGATTTATTCTCTGTAGTTCACACGATAAATAATTGATTACAATTAGTTCAATGCATATTTCACTTCTTAGATTGATTTACCCCAAAAATACACGAACTACATCTTAAGTAAGTAATCTTAATGCATGGTCTATTTATGTATTGGATCAAAACAAAATGAATGCTTTTATTGGCTGCACCTGCACATTTTCAGCTTAACATTCAGCTGTCCACCTCATTCCCCTGCACCCAGAGGAAAGAAGACTGATTAGTACTAAGGTCCTGAGTGGTACATCAAAACGATCTCATCAAATGAAATATGACTGTATCGAATTTTAATTGACCGTATTGAATTCATTGACTAAAGAAATGTCATAAGGTATTAGATAATCGCTACTTGTATCTAAGTACCTACAAACACATACAAAAATAACTGATCATTTTTAAGGTGATCAGTACCTTTGCTTCTTGGAAATTTTTGAAGTTGGTATTAGCAAAAGAAATTTTACCTTGCCTTATCGTCTAGTAGTAGGGAATGGTGTGTGCGTGAATCCATCGAGGTGAAACTCGAGGACACGTTCGATGAGTGGCCAATCTACGCCGGTCCGAAAGGAGCATCTATCTGACAGAGCAGGACATTCTTCAATAACAAGCTTCTTTAGGGCCCTGAGGTGAAGCATACTCTCTGGTAGACACACAAGTTTTGGGCACCCCGTTATATCAAATCTCTGGAGTGATGCAAAAGATGATAACCACTCTGGAAAAGCAGGGAAATTCGGGCAAGATTCAATACCTAGGCACTGTAAAGACTTGGCCGAACCTTTAAGCCATGTCGGCAAAGACTCGATCTGAGGTAATTCTCTGAAGATCATGGTCCGGAGTCTTAACCCGTAATCCTGGTTGTCACTTTTATCTGCCAGTTCAAGCTTTTTGCAGTCAATTATTGCTAGAGTCTCTAGTGAGGTCAGGTCTTTCAAGAACGGCAACAAAGACACCAGACCTTCACAATTTGAAAGCATCAATGTTCTGAGGTTGGTGAGACTCCGCTTCCCTTGAAGTAGAGTTTCTAGATTAGCGGATTTGGAAATGGACAAAAACCAAAGAGATCTCAAGCAACCTATTCCGTTCTCTGGCAGAATCTTTTGCTTTGTGGTTAATATAAGAAATCTGAGACTGACCATCTTCTTTATGTCTCTTGGTAGTTCCTCAAGCTGTTCGCAGCCACCAAGTCTCAGAGTTTGTAAACTTTGCAGCTTGCAAATTGAATTTGGAAGTTTCCTGAGTTTGTAGTTCCGCTGTAGGCTGAGATATCTTAAATGCTTCAGATAAGCAATGGAACTTGGCAATACCTCAAAAGAAGAGTACCTCAAATCTAGGAGCCACAAATACTTGTATCCTGAGAAACATGTTTCGAGAACTGATACATTGGTTGGCCATTCCTCTTCAGCAGCAAACATAATGCTTCGAACATTGGTCGACTTGCGCTGCAAATTTGCCTCTTGAACATGGAAATCTGTATGAGAAAATGATAAATGTTGGACTTGTTGAGAGATCATTTGTGTTTGATTATCAGTGTGCAAGCACTCCCTTTCTGCCAATAGCAGCGCTAGATCATGTACAAGATCATGTATCTTAAACAAGTAAAAGTCTCCTCCGTCGTTAAAATCCTCAAGAAAAGATCTAGAAGACAATTCATAAAGATACTGCTTTCCAATATCTTCTAAATCTTGTGCCTAATTTCCATGTCGTACTTGAAGTAGGCCTTGAGCCATCCAGAACTGAATCAACTCAAAACTATGGAAATTATAATTGTAACGTCCCAAATCCCACATAAGGTATGCTCTGGAAAGATCATGGGTATTTAAGTGATGGTCTATGAGCCCAAAAGTACCTTTAAGCTAGCACTTTTGGGTGAGGCCCAGTGGTGTTACATTTGGTATCAGAGCCGACCCAGTCCATACCTGTGTAGGCCTTGGAAGGCTGCCACGGGCCGGAATCGTGGTGAATATGGACCCAGCTCATAGGGATTATATGTGGGCTATTGAATGTGGACCTTCTAGCAATGATGCTAGGCCCTTAACGGGGGGAGAATGTAACATCCCAAGTCCCACATAAGGTATGCTCTGGGAAGATCATGGGTATTTAAGTGATGGTCTATGAGCCCAAAAGTACCTTCAAGCTAGCACTTTTGGGTGAGGCCCAATGGTATTACATTTGATAAAGAAAGCATGCATAACAGTGTGCTTGGATTCAAACTAATGACTTCTTGTAAAGAATTTTCCTCTTTAGTCCTCTTTAGTCTCATTCATCAATAAGAGTCTACATTACCGGGCTCGATAATGCGGGCCTGTCACCCAAGTGGGGGTAACAAAATAATGTTGGGATGTTTGAGGTCAGCGAACTTAGGCCGTGCCCACCCGTTACACCGAAAGGTACTCAAAGTACACCTCCGAAGCTTTAGGAGGCTTTGAGAGTCCGCCTCTGAGTGTGCACTCTCCGGGCACAACCCCCTTTAGCGAAGCCCTGCATATTATCTGTTAGAGAGCTCCGAAGCCATTCCTTTGGCTGGCGCTTCTCCAGAATACGGTGTTAGGATAACGGGCCTGGTTTCAAGTGAGTGAAAGCTGATTCGTCAAATAGTCCTACGGAAAAAAAAAAGAAAATAAATAAATAAATGAAAGGACAAAAGACAAAAAGGCCAAGGGTTTAGTTAATTATGTAGGGACAATTCAGTAATTTTAAAGACTAGGAAACCCTATACGTATCATCTTTCAGAGTCTCTGACAGAAAAAAAAAAAATTAACGCTCTGCAGTGGGAGAAGAGAACGGCTGAAAGTTTGGGAGAAGAGGAAGGATTACAAGAAGGTTGATTGTTAATTTTTTAAGGTAAAGAATTCCCCCTCACCAACTATTAATCGATTATTTGGGATTCTTGGAGTTAATCTATCATCTAGGGTTTAGAATTCTTGAAGCATCTTTTTATTTCAATCATGATTCTAGGGCTATTTATATTTTGACTGACTTCTCTTGCAGTGAGGTTTAAAACAATACTAAAATTATGTGATTTGGATGTCTAGATTAAAACTTATAGATTTTTGAGTTTTGGTCTAGAACGGTAAAATGCAGCAGTGACTACAACTGATTTTCTGGTGCATCTGATAGTCTAATAACGTCATATTTGATATGGTTGGAAAGCTTATTCGATAAGTTTTCTGATGGTATATAATTTATCAAAAACGGACTTATAACCAAGGAGATATAGCCTTTCAAAATGAGCACTACGAATCTGGAAAAATTTTGTAACTTTCAACATTTAGAGTATAACGTGGCAGCGACTTATTTGGCTTCGTATAGCTCATCTATGGACCCTACAACCATGTTTTTGGCACTTTTAGGACCCCTATTATTTGTAGAAATTGTCCTCCAAGTTTTACAATTTTTAGAATTAGTTTGGAATTATTATGAATTTTTGATGTCGTGGTTATGCAAGATAATATAGTGAATGTATCGAATGTACATGAGCAGCGAGTTAGACATTGTGTTAGACATGATTTAAGATACCTATTAAGTATTTAATATTCATATATGATTCTTGTTACAATTATAGGTTCTTGTGGTAGCTAACAATTTATTGTTGGATTGGTTAGCCTAGCGAACAGGTAAGTAATCTTTCGTCTTTATTAGTGACTTTTATTTTATTAAAGTTAATTTTTATTGATTCCTTTTGATAGTATATATATATTTATTAATCTGAAATATTTACTTCAAATAAGTTGTTTTTGGATAAAATCTGCTTTGATCAAATTGTACTATATTCTTTATGAACATACGGATCAAGCTTATGATTGATACTGTTATTGAATGATTTGAGAGTTTATCGCCTTTTGAACCATATTGAATGTGAATGTGTTAAAATGCTCTTCAATTGACTATGTAATGTGGACCTATTCTGCAAAGATTAAATGTGAACAGTACGTACTGAATGTGGACCTAGCTACAGGGGTTAAATGTAGTAAATGTGGACCTAGCCGTAGGGGTTAAGTGTGGTCATAGTCATCTAAAAACTGTAGAGTAGAATTTAAAAGTGTTACTAGTTTTTGAATGAGATTGAAACTTTAGGTTTGAAATCTATTATATTTTTTTATAAATTTATTTCTGACCGATTTCACATGTTATCTTGAAAGATATTAGTTTTGAAATTGAGTTGTTCAAAATAAAATGATTTCGAAAATTTTCAAATAGCATAGGCTTGATCCAACTAGTACAGATTATTAATTACTTACTGGGTTGTCGAACTCACCTTTTTATTCTTTATTCTTTTTCAGATTCAGAGAATAGTCAGTAAGTAGAACTCGTATTTGGAGGCCAATCGTTTGAGGATTCGAATCTACTATTTAGAGTTGTTATCTTGTTTAATTTCCATTATTATGACACTATTGGTGATTTAAAGTGTATTGGATTATTGTAAAGGTTTTAGTTTCTGTTATCTCTATGGAATTTAGCAAACTATTTTTAATTGTTTAGATCGATTTGGTGTTTCTGTTATGATGAGATATTTTGGGTGTTAAGAATTTATTGAGGTATTTAATATGATTGAATTTGAAGCCTTTCGTATTTATGAGGTTTATCCTTATAGGCATGTGGCGGTTGCCATATCCTCGGTTTTGGGGCGTAACAATTAAAGTGGTATCAGAGACTAGGCTATGATATTTTAAGATCTTGTCTAAGATTCTGATTTTATTTAAGTTATTATCTTTAAAACTTTCTTAAGCTGTTGATTTTGTCTACCTTAAGTTAAGATGATGATCACGTCTATGATTTAAGTAATAAGTGCTTTTCAGATATTAAGCTAGATAGTTATGATCTTTCTACTATTTTATTTATTATCTTGAATATCACGTGATATTGGGAAAATCTATTTGTGTTTGAGGGCTTAAATGGCCGACAATAGGACTCTGGCAGACTTAGCCCGTGAAAATTGAATAGCTAACAGACAAGCTAGGCAACATCAATGGGCTCAACAACAAGGAAATATTAATAATGGTGCTGGGAATGTTCAAGGTACACCACAACAAGCTGGGCTGCATGCATTGATGGAAACTTTAGTTGGGGTGGTTCAACGTCAACAAACTCAACAAGATATGCTATAAGAACTGCTGCAACAACATCAGTAACAACAACAGGAACAAAATGCTATTAATCAACGCATGTAATCTAATGGAATGTCAGAGTTTAAGAAACTCACACCACCATCATTTGAAGGGGCAACTGACCCTTTAGAGGCTAAGAAGTGGTTGGCTGAAATAGAGAAGGCTTTTACTGCCTTGGGAAGTACTGACACTGAGAAGCTAACCTATGCCACTTACATGCTAAAGGAGGTGCATATGATTGGTGGTTAATGGTAAACCGCCAACATGAACAAGACACTGAACTTTTTACTTAGAGGAACTTTAAGGATGCGTTTAATGAGAAATATTTTCCCAAAAGTGTCCATCGCCAAAAGGAAAGAGAATTTGTCAAGCTAGAGTAAGGGAACATGATAGTAGCTCAGTATAAGGCAGAATTTACTAAATTGTCAAAGTTTACTCCTCCTTTAGTGGCAACTGAAGAAAGCAGAGCTCGAAAATTTGAAGAGGATTTGAGGTCCCGAATTAAACAGAGAGTTGAGCCATTTGAGTTAGAAACTTATGCAGCTGTAGTGAGCAAAGCTTCACTGATAGAGAGGGGACTCAATGATACTCAACAAGATCGAGACAACAACCAAGGGAAGAGGTACAGGTCAGCACCACAAAAGAGTCAAAATTCAGGTGGACAAGCTAAGAAGCAAGAGACTCAGGGTAGTGTACTTCAGTACACGAGATGTGGTAGAGGTAACCATACAAAGAAGTACTGTCGTTGGAATACAGGTGCTTGTTTTCGTTGTGGTAGTTTTGCATATAAGTTAGCTTCCTGTCCTTCAAAGGATTTTGTTACCACACAAGCGAACCAGGCACGTCCTACTAAGCAGAATAAAGGAGGGAACCAGAAACCTAAAGCCCAAGAAAGAGTTTATGCTATGACAGTGCAAGATGCACAGACTTCAAATGATGTAGTGACAGGTACAATTCTTGTATCCTCCAAATATGCATATGTATTGTTTGACTCTGGGGTAAGTCATTCCTTTGTGTCCACCAAATTTGTGAAGAAACATGATATGTTGATTGAGTCTATAGACACTGATTTATGTGTAGACACCCCAATTGGAAGCACCTTAGTTGTTGACCACACTTGTAAGTCTTGCAATGTTGTTATCGAGGATAGGGAGTTACTAGTTGATTTGATGGTTATGGACATGCATGATTTTGATATCATACTAGGAATGGATTGGTTATCTAGATATCATGCTTTTATTGACTTTCGTGGGAAGAAAGTCAATTTTCATATTTCTGGCCAACTTGAGTTCTCTTTTGTTGGAAATTCGAAACATACTCCTCCTCTTGTGATTTCTGTTTTACAAGCAAGACAAATGTTAAGACGTGGCTGTGAAGGCTACTTGGCGATGGTTCGAGATACCCAACAAGATGAGTTGAAGCTAGAAGATATTGCTGTTGTGAGTGAATTCCCTGATGTCTTTCCAGAAGATTTACCAGGATTACCGCCAGATAGAGAGACAAAATTCTCTATTGATGTTTTATCAGACACTGCTCCAATTTCTAAAGCTCCTTACCGTATGGCACCAGCAGAATTGAGAGAATTGAAGGAGCAATTACAAGAATTATTAGATAAAGGTTTTATTAGACCAAGCGTTTCTCCATGGGGAGCTCCTGTACTATTTGTGAAGAAAAAAGATGGGAGCATGCGTCTTTGCATTGACTATCGGGAATTGAACAAGGTGACCATACGAAATAAATATCCTCTGCCAAGGATAGACGATTTGTTTGATTAGTTGCAAGGTGCACAAGTCTTCTCTAAAATTGATCTTCGATCTGGCTACCATCAATTGAAGATTAGAGTAGAAGATATTCCTAAGACTGCTTTCCGTACGAGGTATGGGCATTATGAATTTTTGGTGATGCCTTTTGGGTTGACTAATGCCCCAGCTGCGTTCGTGGACTTAATGAATCGAGTGTTCCACCCATTCCTTGATCAGTTTGTGGTGGTCTTCATAGATGATATTTTGGTATACTAAAAAAGTGAAGAAGAACATACAAAGCATTTGAGAAAAGTATTGCAGATTTTACGAGAAAATAAGCTTTATGCGAAATTGAAGACATGTGAATTCTGGCTTGTGAATGTGTCTTTCTTGGGGCATGTAATATCAAAGGATGGAATTTCTGTTGACCCTCAAAAAGTTAAGGCAGTTGTGGAGTGGAATAGGCCAACAAATGTTTCAGAGATTCGTAGCTTCTTGGGCTTGGTTGGATACTATAGAAGGTTTGTGGAAGAATTTTCACTGATAGTAGTTCCTTTGATACAACTTACTCATAAGGGAGTCAAATTTAAATGGTCAGAAGATTGTGAACGAAGTTTTCAGGAACTGAAGAAAAGATTAATTCTTGCACCAATCCTTGTGGTACCTTCTGGGACTGGAGGATTCATTATGTATAGTGATGCATCAAAGAAAGGGTTAGGATGTGTTTTGATGCAGCATGATAAGGTTATTGCCTATGCTTCTAGACAATTAAAGGAGTAAGAGGAAAAATACCCTACACATGATTTGGAGTTAGCTGCTGTAGTTTTTGCTCTTAAAATCTGGAGACATTATCTCTACGGAGAGAAATGTGAGATTTATACTGATCATAAGAGTCTGAAATAGATCTTCACTCAAAAGGAGCTAAACATGAGGCAGAGAAGGTGGTTAGAGTTGTTAAAAGATTACGATTTGACTATTCACTATCATCCTGGGAAGGCAAATATGGTAGCAGATGCTTTGAGCAGAAAAATATTAAGTAATTTGGCAACTTTAGTCACTGATCAGAAAAACATTTTGGAAGATATAAGAAAACTGAACATCGAAATAAGAGTACCAGAGTCTGGAGTATAGTTGACTAGTTTACATGTGCAACCTTTATTGATTGATAGAATCAAGGATGTCCAACCTAATGACTCCTATTTGCAAAAGATTCGAGCTAAGATAGAAGCAGGAGTGAAAATAGAGTTTCTCATCTATGAAGATGGATTCTTGAGATTTGGGAAGAGATTGTGTGTACCAAACGATCCAGAATTGAAGAAGGAGATTCTTGGGGAAGCACATAATACAAGCTACACAGTACATCCGGGAGGCACTAAAATGTATAAGGATCTAAGAGAGAATTTCTGGTGGAATAACATGAAAAAAGAAATTGCTCAGTGTGTTGCACAGTGTTTAGTATGCTAGCAAGTGAAGGCTGAACACCAAAGACCTGCAGGATTGTTATAACCCATTGAGATTCCTAAATTGAAATGGGATTGTATCACTATGGACTTTGTAACAGGATTGCTAAGGACTAATAGTGGTAATGATGCAATTTGGATTTTCGTGGATCGTAAATCTAAATCTGCACATTTCTTGGCCATCAAAATCACTTTTTCTCTTGAGAGATTAGCAAAATTATATATAAGAGAGATAGTAAGACTACATGGGATTCCTGCAGTTATTATTTCTGACCGAGATCCTAGATTTTTATCTCAGTTTTGGAGTGCTGTACACAAAGCCTTTGGGACTAAGCTGAGCTTCAGTATACCTTTTCACCCACAAACAGATAGACAGTCAGAAAGAACTATACAGACACTAGAAGATATGTTGAGAACTTGCACCATAGATTTCAAGGATTCTTGGGATGAGCATTTGCCATTGATGGAGTTTGCATACAATAATAGCTATCAGGCTAGTTTGCAAGTAGCACCGTATGAAGCTCTATATGGTAGGAAATGCAGATCTCCTATTTGTTGGGATGATGTTGGAGAAAAAGTAATTACAGGACCTGAAATGGTACAATAGACTATTGAAAAGATTAGATTGATCAAAGAAAGACTTTTGGCTGTACAAAGTCATCAGATAAGTTATGCAGACCCCAAAAGAAGGGAATTGGTATTTGAAGTTGGTGATCATGTTTTCTTAAAAATGTCACCTATGAGAGGGGTAAAGAGATTTGGAGTTCGAGGTAAGCTAAGTCCTCGATTTGTTGGCCCATTTGAGATACTAGATAAAGTTGGTAAGGTAGCTTATAGACTTGCTCTGCCACCAGCTTTCTCTGGTGTTCACAACGTGTTCCATGTGTCTATGCTGAAGAGATACATTCCTGATCCTAGTCATGTGATTCAGTAGGAGCCAATACAACTTAAAGAAGATCTGACTTACAAAGAACGTCCTTTGCGTATTGTTGATACAAAGAAACAAGTGTTGAGACGTCGGATTATTTCTTATGTTAAGGCTCAATGGACCAACCACACTGAAAAAGAAGCTACATGGGAGTTAGAAGAGGAAATAAGAGCAAAGTACCCATTCTTTTTTGAGACTACAGGTATGTGAAGTTTAGAGGACTAAACTTATTTTAAGTGGGGGGAATGTGATAACCCGTATAGTCCTAGGGAAAAAAAAAGAAAATAAATAAATAAATGAAAGGAAAAAAGATAAAAAGACCAAGGGTTTAGTTAATAAAGTAGGGACAATTCAGTAATTTTAAAGACTAGGAAACCCTATACGTATCATCTTTCAGAGTCTCTGACAGAAAAACAAAAAAAAAGAAAAATTTAACGCTCTGCAGTGGGAGAGGAGAACGGCTGAAAGTTTGGGAGAAGAGGAAGGATTACAAGAAGGTTGATTGTCAATTCTCTAAGATAAAGAATTTCCCCTCACTAACTATTAATCGATTATTTGGGATTCTTGGGGTTAATTCATCATCTAGGGTTTAGAATTCTTGAAGCATCTTTTTATTTTATTCATGATTCTAGGGCTTATTTATATTTTGATTGACTGCTCTCGCTGTGAGATTTAAAACAAGACCAAAATTATGTGATTTGGATGTCTAGATTAAAAGTTATAGATTTTTGAGTTTTGGTCCAGAACGGTAAAACGCAGTAGTAACTACGACTAATTTTTCTGATGTTTCTGATAGTCTAATAGGGTCATATTTAGTATGGTTAGAAAGCTTATCGAATAAGCTTTCTAACGGTATATAATTTTTCAAAACGGACCTATAACCAAGGAGATATAGCCTTTCAAAATGAGCACCATGAATCTGGAAAATTTTTGTAACTTTCAATATTTAGAGTATAACGTGGCAGCGGCTTGTTTGGCTTCGTATGGCTCATCTATAGACCCTACAACTATGTTTTTGGCACTTTTAGGACCCTTATTATTTGTAGAAATTGTCCTCTAAGTTTTTCAATTTTTAGAATTAGTTTGGAATTGTTATGAATTTTTGATATCGTGGTTATGTAAGATAATATAGTGACTGTATCGAGTGTGCATGAGTAGCGGGTTAGACATTGTGTTAGGCATGATTTAAGATACTTATTAAGTGTTTAATATTCATATATGATTCTTGTTATAATTATAGGTTCTTGTGGTAGCTAGCAATTTATTGTTGGATTGGTTAGGCTAACGAACAGGTAAGTAATCTTTCGTCTTTATTAGTGACTTTTATTTTATTAAAGTTAATTTTTATTGATTCCTTTTGATAGTATATATATATTTATTAATCTGAAATATTTACTTCAAATAAGTTGTTTTTGGATAAAATCTGCTTTGATCAAATTGTACTATATTCTTTATGAACATACGGATCAAGCTTATGATTGATACTGTTATTGAATGATTTGAGAGTTTATCGCCTTTTGAACCATATTGAATGTGAATGTGTTAAAATACTCTTCAGTTGACTATGTAATGTGGACCTATTCTACAGGGATTAAATGTGAACAGTACGTACTGAATGTGGACCTAGCTACAGGGGTTAAATGTAGTAAATGTGGACCTAGCTACAGGGGTTAATTGTAGTAAATGTGGACCTAGCCGCAGGGGTTAAGTGTGGTCATAGTCATCCAAAAACTGTAGAGTAGAATTTGAAAGTGTTACTGGTTTTTGAATAAGATTAAAACTTTAGGTTTGAAATCTATTATATTTTTTTGTAAATTTGTTTCTGACCGATTTCACATGTTATCTTGAAAGATATTAGTTTTGAAATTGAGTTGTTCAAAATAAAATGTTTTCGAAAATTTTCAAATAGCATAGACTTGATCCAACTAGTACAGATTATTGATTACTTACTGGGCTGTCGAGCTCACCCTTTTATTCTTTATTCTTTTTCAGATTCAGAGAATAGTCAGTAAGTAGAACTCGTATTT
>JXTC01001028.1:4834-28148 GCA_002914845.1 Trema orientale | reverse complement strand
AAACCCAGCTGGGGAACCTCCTCTAGTGAAGTACCAAACACGTTTGCTGGGAGCCAAAGCCAAGCGAGAGGGAAACGAAGAATGTGTTTATAGATTGGAGTGAGAGAGAGTAACGCTCGGTCCGTACAGAGTGAAGGGACTGGAGAATTTCATCGACACGCGCGCGCTACGGACGAGAGAAGAGAGAGAGAGAGAGAGAGAGGGGTTTGGAGTCTGGAGAGAGGGTTTTGGCTCACTCGCCGTGCATGTGCAATTTTGGCTGATTTTATATGGTAAGAAGAGCTGGCAAAGGAGCGGGCTAATTGATTTCACTTGGCATACAACAATTTCCACTTCCATGGAGCATTTTTATTTGAATAATGTTATAGGGCACCAGTGGTGCCAGCACCACAGTGATGTGTCAGTCTGTCATTGGTTAATCATAATTATAATTTAAGTAGGGCCTATGTGGGACCCAGTTTATTAATTAAATCATCCAGTGACAAACAGACATGTCACTGTGATGCTGGGCATCACTAGTACCCCATAGCATTGCTCTTTTTATTTTGTTAGTGTTATTATTGTTGTCTGACAGAAGAAATTGGAAAAAGAGAATGTGGGGAATTATTGCGTTGGGCTTTAATAAAAAGAGATTGGGAAATTGACCTAGATAGTACTAATTTGGTACAAAATGACTTTTTTAGTAGTCTTTTTTAAATTGACATTTTTAATAGTATTACAAATTGAGTGATGAGTAAGCACATAATTTGTGACTATAAAATTATGATTTTTCTAAAATTAATTAATAATCATAAATTATGTGACTCTCAGTCACAAAGAATCATAAAACACTAAAACATTACTAGAAAAATCATTTTTCAAAACACTCCTAACAAAGTTATTTTAGTCAAAATTACTACTATTTATGTCAATTTCTCAAAGGGATTTGCTAAGGTTGGCCAATCTTTGGTTGTCCAAGTTGGCCTCATAGTAAGATCCATATAGGTCCACTATAGTTTAGGGTTTAGCATAGGGATAATGGTAGGTATCCAAATAATTTATCAAATTATTTGTATCAACACATGTAGAAAATGAGTTGTCAATAGTTAATTAGTGTATTGAAATTTACCACAAATAAATTTAATATCATTTACCAATTAAATAGTGACAACTCACTTACCACATGTGTTGATATTAAAAATTTGGAAAACTATTTGGGATACTAGCATTATCCTTAGCATTACTCTTAAGAAAATTAGGCGCACTGTTTATCCATTTTGAGTGAAAATATCACGACCCAAACCCTGGGTCAGTGGCAGAAGAGGAATTTCACAAGTGGAAATTCATAATTTGTTTTAGAAAATTTTAGAAACTTCGATTTTTCAAAAAAAATGACAACTAGTTTCAATAATGACAGTTTCTGTAAAAAGTTCATAAAAATAATCCAAGTTATAAATATTTTTGTGATCACCACTAGATATAAACTATTGATAATACTCATAAAACATACATGTGCATCACCATCATCATCACAAATAGGCATAATAGATAATATAGGCTAAATCTAAAGTATGAGCCGTAAGTGTTATTACAAATCCAAAATGAGCTAATAAGTATCTACCAACTACTAAACTACTAAAAATCTTCCTCTCTTAGTCACTCCGCTCTAGAATTGCCCAAGTCACACTGCACACCACATGAGAGGGGAAAGATTAGGGAGTGAGTATTCACAAGCTCAGTAAGAATTCAATTACCTTTTTGGTATGAATGTAACTTTTCAAATCTGCATGGTTAGTACCTTTCCAAAATCTATTTATAAAATCAGTTTGCAAAGTAATCAAGATTAAAAGTAATCATGTAATCAAAACCAAAACTAAAATCACAATGTTGTACATATCATAAATCAATCAAGTATATATATAAATTCTCATTCTCCCATTATGGCCATGTAATACCTCTTTAGAAGAGGTACCCAGCATTCTAATACTACCCGGAGGTGTGTCAGCAAATCCTGGGCAGGGGTCTATCTTACCTAGCGTTGCAGCAACTCGTCAGCGATCTAAATACCATGATGCTAAAATAAAACTCAAGTGTGTGATCTTATGGTAGGTACAATATATCATAGAGTGTGTAATAACCATGCATCAAGTATATCAAGAAATCATGCTTTAAAACTCATTTGGTATTATTCTGGAATTTACAGAAAATCGGACAGCATAATGGCTATATTTTTCCAAAACCAAAATTTTAAACCTGCATAAAAACCATACAAACCAATCCAGAACAATCCAATATATCTCAACAGTTCACAAGTTCACCAAATATCCAATCAAACCATTGAAACTATGAAAATCAATAATTTCAAGAAATAGGTCATAATGCACATTTTAAATCAAAATAAGAATAAAACTTAGTAATTGAACCCCTACCTTACCTTGATAGCTAGGCTAAGCTATTGGCGCCCGTAGATTTTCCTATTAGTCACTTGGTCGCTCAAAAGGTTGTTTCGGGATCCTGTGAGCTCACTATGAGGGAATGACTTTCTAAACGAAGCCTCAAATTGAGAAACAGATATCACTAATGAATTTCTAGTACCAAAAAATATTAGGTTAGACATATAACTTGATTAATTTAGGCCTCGGGCTGAAATCCGGCACGTGGCATGCAAAACGAGGCGAAATGTCGAGCCTCGCGTCTCGGATTTCGTGCCACTTCGAAACTTATTGATGTTATATATCAAAACTCATCTATTGATCTTACTTAGTCCAATTTCAAAGTCCAATTTTAGTTTCGAGGCTTCCAGCTTAAGTTTGGGCTTAATTAGAAACTAATTAGAAAAGTTAGAAAAATATCAATTTCTGAAAATATTTGGATAGATGCCACAAAACTCAGATATGATTTTCTCTTAATTTACCCATCCATTCTCCACAAATCCACCACTCTTCATCTTGTCTTAAACCATATTTTCATCCCACAAAGCTTCAAGAATAATGGTTTTACGAAAATAATTATATAAATGATACTTTTTGTTACAAAAATGAAAAATATTTTAAGAGCTCACTGAAGCTTCTTGGCCTGAAATTTGTGGTGGCAAGGGGTCAACCCAGGTAGGAGGGAGCATGAGCTTTAAGTTGGTCGCAGCAGGTGGTGGCTAAGAGCGTTGAACGACGGAAAAACCATCGTGAAACGTCGCGGCTTAGGTGTGACTTCGTGTGCTATTTGCCGCACCTGGGCAACGCGACGGTAGGGATGGCTAGTGGCGAGCCTTTGTCGGCCGTGTGGGGAGTTGCCAGCCGGAGCTCGCGGCTTGGGTCAGCGCCCATGGCCGGCGGGAGGACTGCACAATGAAGGTGCACGAAGAAGAAAGGGAATCGTGGGAAAGAGGAGGAGTTTGGGGGAAATTTTTAGGGATTTAATGAATTTGGGGGTTTTTTGACACATAGGACTTATGGCTGAGCAAACAACTCTTTAAAATTGTACAACTGCCCAAATTCAAAGTTTTCTTTCATTTAAGTCCTTTAAGTTCTGAATTTGACCCCAACTTTGTGAATTTGTTTCACTTACATCCCTTATTCAAAAATAAATATAATTTCAGCTATTTTTCATCATTTTTTCCTCCTCAATTTATGAAAAGACCATAATACCCTTAATACAAAATTAAGGTTTTTACATCCTCCCCTTCTTAAGGAAATTTCGTCCTAAAATTCAGAGTACAAGACATAAATCAAAGTACAACCTCGAGTTGAAAGTTAAACAAATGAGGATACTTTTCATACATCTCGGTCTCGAGTTCCCAAGTTGCTTCTTCTTCCTTGTGGTGTTCCCAAAAAACCTTGACAAGCAGAATCTCTCTATTACGAAGTACCTTGAGCTCTCTTCCCAGTATTCAAACTAGTTGCTCCTCATAGGTCACATTCTCTTGGATAGGCACTTCCATGTAGTGGATAACATGAGATGGGTCAGGTATGTACTTCCTGAGCATTGAAACATGGAATAAATTGTGTACTTGACCCAATTGTAGTGGTAGATCCAGATGATAAGCAACATGCCTAATTCCATTAGTAATCTCGAAAGGTCCAATGTAACTTGGAGGTAACTTCTCTTTAACTCCGAATCTTGTGACTCCATGTATTCGTGTAACTTTTAAGAATACCTTATCACCAGCATCAAACTCTACCTCGCATCTTGTAGGGTCTGCATAGCTTTTCTGGTGACTCTAAATAACTTTGAGTCTCTCTTTGATCTTGTTAACTTTTTCAGTAGACTCTTGTACTAGCTCTAGCCTAAGAGTAACACACTCCTCTATATCAGGCCAACACAAGAGTAACCAGCATGGCTCCCATATAGTACTTCATATGGAGCCATGCTAAGACTAGTTTAGTAGTTGTTGTTGTAAGCAAACTCCATCAATGACAGATGATCATCCCAGCTTCCACCAAAATCCAGTATATACGAGCGAAGCATGTCCTCTCAGATTGGTCATCTTTCTGAGGATGATGAGCTGTACTGAGATTCAGTTTTGTTCCCAAAGCTCTCCAGAAGTTTGATATAAACTTTGGATCTTGGTCAGAAACTATGTTTAATGGTACCTCATGTAAGCGAACAATGTTATCCACATAGCGAGGGCTAAGTTGTGTGAGTAAAAAGTCAAATCTGATCAGTATAAAGTGGCGGTCTTTGTCATCTGATCAACTATCACTCAAATAACGTCATTCTTTCTTCGAGTCCTTGGTAGACCAGTTACAAAATCTATAGTGATTTTAACCTATTTCCACTCTGAGATATGTAAAGGCTGAAGTAGTCCAGCTGGCCTCTGGTGTTCTGCCTCGACTTGTTGATAAGTCATACACTTAGTTACAAAAGTAGCTACATCTCGTTTCATACCTTTCTACCAGTACTGCCTCTTTAGATCGTGGTACATCTTAGTGCTACCAGGATGTACTGTGAATTTGGACTTGTGAGCCTCAGTTAGAATAGTCTCTTTAAGTTGAGGGTCATTGGCTACAACTAGTTTTCCATTGAAAAGACAAAGTTTTCTCTATTGGTACTCCAACTATCTAACTGCTCACCATTTTGAAGTTGGTTCTAGGTCATTCTCAGTTCTTGGTCTTGCCATTGACTTTGTTGTACTATTTGGAGAAGTGATAGGGTAGCCACAATATTGCTGATACAAGCAGTTTTCCTATTTTTGCTATACTCTAAGTTATAGTCACCAATGGTAACTGTATTCTTCCAATCTTCTAGGATCAAGGAAGATTGGATAAAGAGTTTGTTCCATCTTATGGTAAAGAACAAGTATCCTTCCAAGGTTTACATCGATTACAGTAAAGATTAGATAAAGAGTCTTAATTGTTTCAGTAAGAGAATATACATCAAAGAGTACAAGTTTGAATTTCGAAATATCTAATTATTGATTACATCAGATGATATAGTTTTATTGAATTCCAATATATTCATTTTCACTTAAAAATTAAACATATTTTTTAGTTTATGATATGATATTAGTCTATTAGATTATGTTTCTGATTTTTATAAGAGATTTGTATTGTAACTTTACGTAGTAGATTGACGGGATTTGTTTGAGTTTCATTTTAATCAATAGATATATACTTTTTGAACCTAATATATTTGTCCAAAATAAGGGGAAAAAGTGTTGTTAGTTAGGCCAAGGTGTGTAAGTCAAAAATCGATTCAATCCAATATTTCAGTTGGATTAGATCTACACACATAAGTAGATTAAAATGGATTGCAAAATCGAATGACTAATGAACATTAGAGTAGATTAGCTGATATCATATCTGTTAGTTATTAGATGATGTACACCTCAAAAGAGAATATAGGGAGTGAGGAATAATATTCTTGGATCTTCTGTAGACTCATTTTGAGAGTTTGGATTGAAAGTTAGAACACACATACACTCTCTTTGATGCAGGAATAGAGGTGAAAAGAGAAGAAAAAAGAGAGGTGAGTAAGAAGATAGGAAAAAGACGGATTTTAGGGAGAGACCAAAGAATTTAGCAAGAGAACAAAGAATCTAGAGAAAGCATGTCTGAATTGTATTTCATAAATTAAGTCAGAATAACAATGACCATAGGGAGGCATTATATATCTAATTTTTATATTTACACCAGACATAGGAACATAAATAAGTTTTATACCTTTATCATTTCCCTTAGATGAAAAGAACTCGATTGCGATGAGTTATATCTAAGTAGTGTTGTAAGAGATCGTAATTAGTATGATAAAACTTCTATTCAGGGATCCAAGCATCATTAGTAAAAAGATAATCTTTTGAATGAATAAGAAAACAATGAAAACCACCATTAGAAGAATGAACAAATTCATCCTCTAAGACATCCATAATGACATCATCATAGACAAAAATAGCAAGAGGAATTTTGGTGGAAGAATGCTGAATAGATGAAGGTAGTACAAGCGGTTAGAAAGTACCATGATATGGAGACAAATCGGCAATATATTAAGATTAAAAAATTCGGAGGCAAGTCCAACATATAAACATTTACACCAAGCTTGCGGATGATAGGAAAAGGACTGATATAGCATGCATGCAAAGTTTTTGTAGCATGTTTAAGAAAACGCTTAGGAGCAATTTAAACCATAACATAATCATTTTTTTTAAATTCTTGGTGTCGACGATGGAGATCAGCCTAAATCTTAAAGTATTAGGATGCTGAGTACCTTTAGTAAGAGGTATTACAGGACAATGGTAAGAGTATGAGAGCTCATTTATCTTCTTTGGTTAATTGATGATACGTACAATCATGTGATTTTTATTCTATTTTGACACACACATATATGTAGGGCAGCAATCCAGTAGGTATTATTTTTTTATCTATACATAAGTATTGTTTTGGCCAATTAAAATTTACCATGCACATCTTTTTATAGTAAAAAATAAGAGAGAAAAATAGCATTAATAATGTATGTCTTTTTATGCATATCATTATAGTCGTTGAATTACCATTAGATGATGATCTAACGGCTAAAAAAATACCTATATATAGGTAAAAAAAATACCTACTGAATTGGCAACTATATATATATTATAAATAGTTTTTTTGATTACATGTGTGGATTTTGGTCTATAAAGTTTTTAAAAAAATACAAATTATACAAGTTTTATTAAATTACATCCATACAAAAATAAAAGATAATTAAATTCATGCGTTCACATGCTTACCTCTTATTTTCTCATTCTAAGTTTACGTGATCATGATAAATGTTTAATTGGCTTATAGAGTGAGCTAGTATTCCTTGTTGTCTTGTCTAAGAATTTGTTCCATCTTGTTATTTAATTCTATCCTACTTTCTTTATAATTACTTAGCCATGTTTAATAATGTTTACAAGTATATGTATGAGAGTTTATTCATAATCAAAGACTCTGTGTATATGAGGATATTTTGAAAACTTTAAATGAACATTTAATTTTCTAGGTGCTTAGTTTATAACGTTAATATTTAGTGGATCATTTCAAGCTGTGAAAATAAACTTATGGATGATTTTATGAACCTTTTACAAGGATATCGTTTTATTTTCAGCCGTCATTTTTTCTTAAGGATCTTCAAAAAGTGACTTCGTCCAATATTTTTGCAAAATAATTTCTTAAAATTTTACATATGAATTTCTTAATCTGTCATTGACCCTGGGTTTAGGTTATGATCGAAAAATAGTATCAAATCACTAATCTTTAAGTCCATCTAGGATCATACTTGTAATGATTTTGTGTTTAAAATGGTTTTAGAAAAGTTGTTTGACAAATACCTTATACATCACTTAGAGATTGGCTAAATAAGTTATTATTATTCAAACTCATCCTAAATCTTTCTTTGTTCTTTTTAAAATGAAGTTTTACTTTCCATTTGAAAGGTGACTTCTTAGAAATCCTTGTCTTAGGAACGTCAGATTTGAGACGAGACAAGTAAACTTTATTCCTTTGTGAACTTCCTAGGTACAAGTTGTTCTTTACTCTTATATCTCGATGTTCATTATGTTGTTAAGCTATGTGAATCTTATAGGTTCCAAAATAGCAATTGCATATTATTTTCATGATTTTAAACTTATTTGAGTTATTGGATTATAGTTTGGTTTTGTTTGTGTTACTGGATTATGATTGTATTTTCTGGAGAATTGTTTACCTATGATTACTCGGTTTAAATATTTGATAATTGGTTTGCGTATGTTTACTTATTTTCCAAATGGATAATTTTTTAGACTGGTAAAATAGCTAAGTGCACTTAATTATCTACAAGTTTCTTCTATTGTCAAGTAGAAATTTCCTTTAACATAATCCAGTATATTCCTATGAGGACTAAATTAAAAGGAATCATTAAGTATAAGAACTTCTTAATGGCTATATACGCAAAATAGTATATTCTTATCCTACTTATATGTATGTAACTCTACCTATAGCTAAACATATAATTCCATTTCTCAATTTCATTATGGTTTCCAATAATCAACTAATTAGTGATCAAGTAATTAGAAACACTAAGTAAAAATGAAGCAAATAAATCAATAAGAAAATTCACAAATTAAAGAGATACAAAAATAACACAGCCGCGTTGTTGAGCTATTATGTAAATCTAGAAAAAATATTTAACTCATAATAAAAACTGAGAACAAAACATTTAATTCCAACTAAAGCAAGAGATACAAAAATAAAGGAAAAGAAGTTAAGAAAATAAAACTATTTTGGTATTTTTCCTTTTTCGATGAGCATTGGATGTTATTTTAAACATTGGTATTTTGCTCACCCTCTCCAAAGTTGTTATGAATAATATCAATCACTAACTTTAAAACTAAAACTAAAACTAAAATCCTCACAATGTATATTTTTATTTTACTGGAGTATATTTTTTTTGTGTATTTTCAAGCTCCAAAAATAGTCTTGAAACTTGTTTTACACAAAACTTAAAATTGTAACTAGGTTAAATAGAATATGGCTATGATTGAGAGAAAATATTTAATTATGCCCATTGGATAAAAAAAAAATGAGTGGCTTTGATTGAATCTGATAAATGAGAGAGAGGAACAGAGCAAATTTTAGCCATTGGATTATTGTATGAATGGCTCATATTGCATGTGAAGAGACGAGAAAGCTGGACGTAAAGATAAAGTATAGACATTGTTACTTACAACCGATATTTTTGAAGAGTGGAATCCATGTGTCGATCAGTTATTCGGTATAAGAAATAAGCTAGTTGCGTGGCAGAAGTTCATTTAGCTAAAGATACAAATGCGCAGAGGAATAAGAGATCTGCTAAGTACTTAATATGAAGCACTCCTACAAATGGCCGACACCTGTTGTCATGTAGGACCGGTGCACGTTCTTATGTATACAACTAAAAGATATGCGCGATCTAGATGCCTCTAGTCTAGATCCAATGGCTACAAAAGGGAGTAGTCAGCATTTCATACTTGTGAATGGGTTTAAGTCCAAAAAAATTCATTTTTTAATTTAAAGTTTGATTTTCTTTAATTTTTTAATTGACTTTTATGCCCCTATCAACTCCAACTTAGACATTTTATAAAACAAAATAAAACAACTAACAATTAAAATAAGAAAAAGTAAATAAAATAAAATAAAATAAACTAAAAAAATAAAACAATTATTTTAACAAGAACATGACAAAATAAAATACATTTAAGCACAAAATAACTCTATTTTCATAGAGTTATCATTTACTTTCTTCTACCAAAAAGTTTGATTCTATCCACCCTAATATTTTCTAAAATGCACCAAAAATTTTTCTTTACTTAAAATACCTTTGAATTGTGTACCAATATATATATATATATATATATATATATATTACGTGTGGTGCCTCCACTATTGTGAAATTCAAATAAATCCTCACTAAATTATGATTTACATTAAAATTATCCATTGTGAAAAATTGATGGATGCATGTTCCTACATATGGTTTGCTAGTTATGAAGAAGTAAAAGTTTTAAGTTCCTTAAAAGAACCTTATTTGATCACCTTGGTAAAAGTTTTGGAGTCCTAGAAAATTTTCTATTATATTTAGCTACAATTTGGGTTAAAGACCATAACGTTTCGCTGGCTTTAAAATTGAAATTGAGTATGGTGGTTTGAATAGTATTTTCATTAATTAATTTTACGTACTAAGTTTTGTAAGTAGATTTTTATGCATTGAATGCCTATTAGGTTGATTAATGAGGACAAATTTAACTCTTTAGTTTTCATGCTTTCCTTCCTGGTTTTAATAAATGAGTATCACATTGAATTTAGTTTTATATTGATCATTCGAGGTTTTCGGAAATTCTTGTTATTTGTTGTGAATTGGTACTTTTACTAAGTGCATTGGTAACGAATTGAGCTTAAACTCATGACTATTTGATTTGACTTATATCTAAGTGTCATTATAAGGATATAATTGATGGTATTTGAGGTGAGTTTACTCACGAATTTGTCTTTAGAGTTATTGAACTTTCTTATGATATTTTAACGAGATACTAGAAGTTCAAGTTTGGTTTACCTATGGCCAAAGTGGAACCATATTGTAAACTAGCATAGTACCTCAATGCCCTATAATTTTTATGTGTGTGTGTGTGTGTGTGGCTTTTTTTTTTTTTAATGTTTTCAAGCATAGTTTCATTTTTTTATTAAAATGAAATGAGGTTAAATGGGACACAAACATCACAGTAGAAACAACCTATTCTGTTGAAATCTTATTTCAGATAAGGCCGATAATCTTCTACACGACACGATTATACGACTCGAAAAAGACATGAAATAAATGGGTTTGGGTAACCCATTTAATTTTTGTGTCAATTTCGGGTTGACACGTGTAATACATATAATAAACGAGTGGGTTTCGGGTCAACCCGCTTAACCCAAAAATGACCCGTTGTAACCCGTTTAAGCAAACATGACGTTTTCATGTTGTGTCAATACATCACTAATACAATATATTTACTGATATTTTAATGTTTTAAATATGATTTTGATTAATTCTAAACATATTTACATGTATAAAGTTGAATTAATTAGTGCATAATCGTGTTAAATTAGAGTAATCGTGTCAGTTTTGAATAATCGTATCAAATAGGTCCTAATATGATACATGACATATTTGTTAAATGAATTACACGTGTTGTGTCGTATTATACGTGTATTAATTATGTCGTATTTGGGTTAGGATATTATTGTATGATGTCAATCCAAACACGATACGATAACATGAATCGCCAACCCTAATTTCAGGGGTATTATGATATTATTTTCAGTTTTATTTGCTTACTAGATGTTGATTGTGTTGTGTATGCACAATTTAAGGTTGTAAGTATACGATATCACAACAAGTAGTATAATGAAAATGAGAGTTATCATATCCATGAGGATTGAAATTCAATTTCTACTAAATATTGAAATTGATTTAATCCTAATTTTATTTAGACAATTTGAATAAACTGTAAAAGGTTAAAAGGCAAAGGAAAAATTTCTAATGCGAATTTAATTAACACCTAGTTGCAAGACTAAGGGAGATAATAATGTCAAACTAATCTAGAGGCTGGATTTTATCTACCTTCAACTATGTCCTTTTAATTCACAACTTAATTCTAATCAATTTTTCCTAATTTATAAGTTAAAAACCTAAAGGTATTTCTACTCCCTTTCTCAAGTGCCAAGTGGAAACTATTCCTAAATTCTAATTTCAATTTCTCTATTCAAAATCAAAAAAATTAGGAATTCATTAAGTTCTAAGGTTCTTTATGAAAGAGCTTCAAAGAATTAATAAGTTCTCTTAAACTCTACAAATCCTTAGTTGTGTTATTCTTAGGTCACATCTAGAATTGGTTTTCTTAAGTACCAAATTCTAAATACCCAATCACCCAATTAATGTCTAATTAATTAAGATGTAATAAGAACAAGATAACACAAGTAGCTTTTTCTCTTCTCCTCCTTTCTTTCTCTTAGATTTGCAAGTTTTAGCCACCAAAAGTTTCTCTAAACCTAGAAAGTGCCCCCGTTTTTACGTACTTTAGCAGCTGGGTCCAAAAAGGGAAAGAAATCTTTAAAGATAATGAGATATTCGCCGTGTAACGCCACAATGCTCTACAAATAGCACTCCGGTGCTACTTTGAAAAGTCCTTAGTTGAGTAGGCTGTAATGCTGCGGTGCTACTTCCCAATGTCCAATATTATTTTGGTAAGAGCACTGCTGTGTTCTTGATTCTAGAACTTGGCTCTTTTGCTCCTCTTTTCAGCACCTTAGTACTTCAAAGAAATGCCTAGGCGCCATAGTTTCTGCTCCAAAGTTTCAAGTAAGCTCTTTTAGACATCTCTTAGCAACTCTTCCTATTGTAATGTCTCGTTTTCTTCTTCTTCCACTCAAGCAGCTCTGAAATTCTAAATTTCAACGTGTCCCGAAATTTCAAAATAAAACAACCATAAACTGACGAACAATCTCAAGAACCAAACAAATATCAAGCTAGAATAAAACCTAATCATTAGACATTGGGTTAATCCAATGTGGTCTTTCCTTATATCAAAGCCTTGGGAAGTTTTTGGATGTCTGAAATTACTTCTACATAGTTCTACATTAGGTAAAAAGACTTGAGAGATCTTTAGATTCACTTATCGTTTGGATAATTGCATTTTGGCATTTTAAACTGCATTGGTGATTTTATAGTTTTGTACTTACTATACTCTTGTATCTTTTTATTGGAGATTTCTATTCTTAGTAATTCTAGTCTTGTCTTTGACTAGGAATACTATGTGTTCAGTGTTGTTTCTTGCTTAGTAAGAGAAATGGTAAATGGCTTTAAACCATTACATTTTATTTTGTCATTTTTGAACTCTAAATTCATTTGTCTTATTAGTGTAATAAAAGGATGCTTTTTATTGTTGTTATTATTATTATTATTCTATGCTCTATTTAGGAGTACTTTTGTATTGAAAAGAATCATTTTATAATCTTTGCATAATATTGAGATCCTTGTACCTATAGTTGGAATACCTTGTGCATGTTATATTATTGTATATATGGTTAATTTATAATTATTGTGTAGCATTGATATACTAAGTACAATGAATAGCTTGGTATGAGTAACGTTTCAAGTTCTTTGTTTGAACCAATTTTTAAATCTATATCGTATTAGTTCTATCTAGATGTTATTTCTCTTTCCTCGACTCTTCGATGCAATTTTACATCTACTCATATTTCTTTCGAATTTCAAGGAAAAAATTCTTTTAAGTAGGGAATAATGTAAAGACTCGTTTTAAGTGGGGTCATAATTCCTTTTTAAAGAGATTGGACTTTTCTTTCTCTCCCTCTTTTATGGGCCTAGCCTAGCTCCCTCTTTTCTCTTTTCTTCTTCTTTTTTCTCCTTTTTCCTTAGTAGTCTTTCTCCTTCTCACCCTCATTCATTGTAACTTACAGAAGCTAGTCGTTGGAGCAGCTCCCAGATTGATGTGCCCACACCGCAGGATGACAAGCTTCGGCCAAAACTTCAACACCCCACTTTGTTGTCTACCTCGTTATGTATGCACAATCTAGATTGACGAAGGAGCCCACCTTTAACTAGCATTTTTGCTGCTTGCACCGTCATCGGCCGCCTATTCCAAACCCAAAAGGTCGTTGCCAAGCAGCTATAACCACTAGTTTATGTCGATTTGGCTTCTGTGAGCTTTAGGTTACTTTGAATAGTTTTGTGTGTATTGGTTCAAACTGTGAATTTTCTCTCTGGTCATCGAAATGAGATTTTGATGTCATATTTGGACATGTAGAGGTCGAGAAATACGTTTTGACATAAAACATCAATATGTCTTGTTGCTGACACGATTTTCAATACTAGCGAGGTGTGATTTTTGCCTCAAAAAGCATGTTGAGACTGGGTTTTGCACCAGACTCCAATTTGGGCAAAACAGGGGTTTAACCTAGTTAATTTGAATGTTACGGACGCAATGGTGACATCAATTTTATCATTTAAGGCTCTGGTCAAAATATCACGTTTCAAAGCGAGCTAATCAGATTCCTTATATGCTAACCCAGCATCCAACCAACACCCACATGAGGCACCACAAGTAGCGCCAGTAGCTAGATATAGCTACCACAGTGAGTAGGGGTTCAATTATTTTATTTTTATGATTATTTTTATTAAAATTATGCAATATGTGACATTTTGGAATAATATGGATTATATTGAGTTAAATTATTTTGGATGATTATCTGGTGGATTTGTGAAATTTTGAATTATTTTAAATTGCCCTGGGGCTATTGTACATGTTTTTAATGCCAATTTAACTTTTGGTTATTTTGAAAATACAACTGTCATGTTATTCAATTTTCGATAAAACCCAGAGCGATAGAAAATGAAATTTAAAGCATGATTCTGATTATATTACTATTGCATGGTTATTTTGAATATTGAAATATGTTGTACATACCATAAGATTATACTTGAGATCATATTTGCATTATGGTAGTTCAGGTTGGTGGCGATTTACTGCACTACCAAGTAAAAGACCTTGGAACGTATACATAATTTAGCTGATAAACCACTAGATAGTATCAGGATGTTGGATACCTTTGGTAAAGAGTATTACATGGACATGATAGGAGAAAGAGAGCTTAATTATCTTCACTAGTTGATTGATAATATGTACAATAATGTGGTTTTGATTTTCTTTTGAGATATATGGATTATAACTGGTTTTTCAATTATATATGTAGATTTTCTTTTATAATTTTTTTCAGAGAAATAGTACTAATTATGCAAGTTTTATTAAATTACATCAATATGAAAAACAATAATTGAATTCCTTCTAGGCATTCCCGTGCTCACCCTCTCCTCCCCCTCTCCTCCTAATCCCAATTTTCTCCTTCCAAGTTTACGTGATTATGACAAACGTTTAATTGGATTGCAAAGTCACCTAGTATTCCTTGCGGTCTTATCTACCATTTAAGGTTCGTTTCATCTTGTTTTTTAATTCTTTCCTATTTCCTTAATAATTATTTAGCCACGTTTAACAATGTTTACAAGTGTATATAGAAGGTATTTTATTCATAATTAAAGACTCTGTTTATGTGAGGACATTTTGAAAAGTGTAAATGACTGTTTAAATTTCTAAGCACTTGGTTTTTAATGTTAATATTTAATTGTTGATTTTAAGAAGTGAAAATTAACTTAGGGATGATTTCATGAACTTTTTACAAAAATATCATTTTCTTTTCAACAGTCATTTTTCCTAAGAATCTTCAAAACTGGACTTCATTCAATATATCTGTGAAATAATTTCTGAAATACTACGTATAAAATTCTCAATCTACCACTAATCCCGGATTAGGTAGTGATACCAATAATGATAGTTTGTTACAGTTAAACACCCTAGCTACAAATACAATAAAATAATACTAAATGAAATAATATGTTGTTGGTAAAGATATACCAATTGAATGAATGTTCTGAGTGTAAAAATAGAGGGTTATGGATTGGTGAAATATCCACTTATATAAAACTTGTTCATAACACAATAACTATACGTACTAATTATTTTAATTGAATCTTAATTATAGAACTAAGAAGAAAGTAATTGAAAAGTGAGAAGGTTAGCAAATATTAAATAAGAAAGAAAACTGATATCATTAATGTGGAGAAACATGGAGTTAAGCATCACGTGATAGCTACTTTGCTTTTTTAAAATCCCTTAATTACCTGCATAAAATGGAATTTGGATAATTATGATAACGTTTTCAACTTACTTATAACAAAGAATTATCAGATAGAAAGGAACAAATAAAAGTAAGATAGTTCTTTTTTTTTTTGTAAATAAACTTTTAACATATAGACAACAATATAAACATTCTCCAATCTCTATTTCTCTAAAACTGGGAAATTTCCTAACTTTGTCATTCTTCATCTGCGAAGTTTCCAAGCTTTTTAGTACTTCTCCTTTTATGTATTTTTTTTTCTAGTTTTTTTAATTTTCTTAGATCTCTTTTAATTTTTATTTTTTTTTTTCTTTTTCCTACATTTTGCTATTGCTTGGAAGTTTCAAAGCTACCTTTTTATATTTTATTTTTTATTTTATTATTTCTTCATCACTGCAACCCATACATGGTAATTCTTTTTGAAAGGGCCGTACAAGATATTAGATTTTGTGGAGTCTATATATTTCTAGTACGAAGATCTTTCATGGTTATTAATGGCCCCACGGCCACTACATGCATATGCATGGTACGTAGTCTATTATTACCGTATGTTACTGTATCTCATACGTATAAATTTGTATAATAAGATGTGAATTAGGTACAATCTATCAACAAATTTGAATGGCCAAACTCAAAATTTATCGAAGGAAATATAATTAACATGGAGTTTTTAACTCAACACGGATTTAATTAATCCTTTTTTTCTTTTTTTTTTACTCCAAGTTTAACCCAGATTTTCTTTTTCTTTTTTTTTTTTAAATTTATTTTTTTTGTAATTTTTATTAAAATTTAGGTTTTGGCTAAAGATAGTTTTGTCTTTTTTCCCTTTTTAACATTGCCTTGTACAGTATTAGAAAAGCTATAGAAAAATAACATTTGGTAGTATTTTTAAAATTTATTTTTCTTGAAAAAATATACTAACAATAATTTTTTAATTAAATAATGCAGTGGAAACACCCCAGAAGCATATCAATCTCATAACAACATATTAGAATAACATATAAAAAATCATACTTTTTGTAGACGGTAGATAAGCGGGAGAATGATTCTAATCCCCAATTGATCTTTCGGTCTATTTTTGCATATAGTCACACAAAAGTGTTGTTTCTATATGCTACACAGGAAAAGATCAAGGTAGTGACTAGGTTTAATTCACAAAGAATTCTAAGAATAGAAAATCGAAATGGATACAGGTAATTTAACCTTGGTAGTTACATCATTTTCTCCTCTATTCGGGGAAAATTCTATTTTGGCTGATGATAGCCATATGTTCGGTAGCTTTAGCAATATTTGTGTCAATTTCATTCTGCACGAAGGAATGGGGTCGCTCATAGCTTAGCTCGTTTTGGTTTTAATTCTGTTTCTAGTACTATTTGGTTCTGTACCACACCAAGTTTTATTCGGTTTGATTTGATTGAGGACTAGTACTTTTTTGATTAATAAAGTCCTTTATTTTTACCTAAAATTAAAAATAAAATATATTGAACAAAATATAATTTCTCTTTTCTGCTTTTATGAATTAGGGCAATTCAGACTTTGGACCTCTACATTATGATGAAACAATAATATTGTTGATAGTGGATTTTAAGCAAGAATCAGCAAGGATCGGAAATTTGTGGTAACCATCATGTTTATGCACATGATGGGTGTCCAAGCTTACTATAACACAATCAGTTTCTTGATCAGACTAATGGTTTGCATTAATATATACTTTTAACAGGGCACATGTGATAGTTATCATTAGCTATAGCCTATAAGCTAATGTTTTTAAACCCGTTTTTATTTTTAGGTTGGACTAAACTATTTAAAATTATGTGGGTAAAATGATAAATTTTTTTATGAGATTTTGGTGTCCCAAATTTTACTCTATTTGCAATATTTTTCGTTTTAATAATTGTTTTTTGGTTTGACTCGTTCATAAGAAAAAAAGAGCTAGAGATTAATATTTAAAGGATAACGTATAAAAATAAATAAATAATTGAAAAAGATAAAATAATAATCGAGCTAAATTGGTTGTCCGAATGGCTTCCGTTATGAGTCATTGCCACGTAGACGATATCAAAATTCAAAAGAGCATATCCATACTATTCTTTTAAACTTTTCTTTTTTATTTTTTTCTAAAGAAAAGAATTGCAGGGTACAGATACAGGCTAAACGTATAACTATCCAGGCCAAATAAATATATGCCTCTTTGTTTAATATTTGTCCAATTTAATATGATTAGAAGGGACAATTCCAAGTGTTATTAACTATAAAATTACATTTTATTGTTTTACTTGAGAGTAGATTGGAATTTATAATTTTATATTTAAGAATAAAGTGCGGTTAGCACCAAATTATGTTTGCAATTACATAGCTTCAATAAGATTTGTGTTTTAGTATGCGTTCCTAATGATATTTTTCTGAAAATTGACAAGAAAATATTAATTTTTTTAACTGATCCCATTAAATTTTCTTTTCCCAATTTTAGTACATACCTTTTTTTTTAAAAAAAAAATTCAATAATATTTCTTTTATTGAAGAAACTGGACCTAGCAAGTTTTGGGGCTGTCATTAGAAACTCCATGGGTGTTGTGGTGAAATTTTCCTTTGGTAGGCTTGAAGGTGTTCTTTCAGCTCGTCAAGCTGAACTTTCAACGCTTAGAAATGGCCTTTCGCTTGCTCATGATAGAGGTTTTGTTATTTCTGTTGTGGAGTGTGATGCCATTAATGTGATTTCTGGGGTTAATGGTTATTATTTTAGTTCTTGTAATGAAGTTATTATTAAGGACATTTTCGATTCATTCTTATTTGTAGGAGGTGGTAGATATTGCTATATTTCTCGTCAAATAAATATGATAGCATACACTTTAGTGTCAGTGGGATTGTGATCTCTTGATGTATGTTCAAGAGATGAGAATTGTGTTCCTGTTTCGCATGATATTTTAAAAGCTAATTTGGTTTCAATTATCTTAATAAATTTCCCTTGAGAATACTTTCACAAAAAAAAAAAAAAAAAACCTACCAGCCGAAATTGCGTTTCATATTCATTAATAATGAAAGAAGGGGAAGCTTTGGCAAACAATTCAAAATCTTATGAATAGCATAATATTTGTTTCAAAAATAGAATGACTTATCTTAATAATAAAATAGATAATTATCCAAAAAGTAAGGGGAAGTGGTCAATTATTTTTTGCGACCATAATGCTATTTATCCGAATTGAGATAACAAGTACGTACTATTGATAAATAACTTACTTATTGACGAAAATTAATTAAGTAGGATCCGTCTTTATTAAAAATTTCCAAAACTTATCAACAAGATGCGATTGATATGTGAGGCGTTTTTAAGATGCAAAATTTTGGAAAAATGTCAAAAATAACATTGCATTTATCTTTTTTTTTTTTTTTTCACTCAACCTTCAAAATTTTTTAAAATATGAGAGAACATTCTTGGATTTGATTTTTTATTACGCAAAGTCTTTCAAATTTGTATGAAGAACATTCATCCCTCTAAATTGGAGAAATTTGACATGAAATGTTACCCTAGGAGAATAGTACGTTAATACATACATTTCTGTCTTAAATTTAGTACAAGAATAAAACTAATGTTCACAAAGTATAATTTTGTCAATTCATATTAATTTTTCAAATTTAGCTAATATGCATGATATATATATAGGACGCGTCTATAGTAGGGCGTCCTACGTAGGGTTCTGTCTATACACTGTTTGATGGGAATATGTGTATAAACAGATTCCCCACAGATTCTCATCAAAGGGTGTATAAAGGGGCCCTACGTAGGGGCGTCTCTACTATAGCCCTCCCCATATATATATGAGAGGTAATCAAATACAAATTTTATTCTTTTGAATTAAATCAAATACAAAATCTTGTGTGGTCAAAAAATTCAAATCCAGAAAGATTTTCTAAATTTCATAAAATACTTGGACTTTTCGTAAAAGAATCAATGAAATATAGAGTCACCTTATTTTATTTTACGAAATTTTCTAATTTTTCATTTCAAAGGATATTTTTCAAAATATTAATTGGGCGCGTCTACAGTAGGAGCGTCCTTACGTAAGGCCCTGTTTAAACACCGTTTGATGAGAATCTGTGTATAAACAGATCCCCACAGATTTCCATCAAACGGTATAGAAACAGTGGCCTTACGTAAGCCGCCCTATATTATGGCCGCGTCCGTATTAATTTTATCATTTATGCCAATCAATATAGAAATTAATTTTGAAAAATGATAAGTACCCGAGGGAACGTGGGCCCAAACCTCTCCTTGACTGTAATAGAAAAACGTGGATCCGCAAGAGAAATGCCGTATATGTATATATTATATTCCTTTTCTTTTATATATTTTTTTCTTTTCCAGTATTTTTCTTGCCATAGATTATTTATTTAGTCCCGTTCATTCTTAGCTAAGCTCAGATTCGATCAATTTCATTACCAAAGCTAAGCTAGGGAGAAGGCATAGTGAGACTGGAGAAGAAAGAAACAGAGCAGAGCAGTCCTCCAATGGCGTCCCTCGGTGGAGTTGTGGGGTTCGTGGGTCTCAGCGACTTGAGCTTGGAAATGGCTGCGTCGCTTCTCCGCTCTGGATATCAAGTCCAAGCATTTGAGGTAATTATATCATTTTTATTATTAAATTTTCTTCATATTTTTCCTTCTCCACCTTTTTCCTCGATGATTTTGTTTTCTGTTTGGTTTCTTGGAAAATTAGCAAAAGAAAAGGGAAAATGAAATGAGAAAATTGAGTTTTCGTCGGAATTGAAATATTGTTTGTTGCCCCACTTTTTTTTTGGGAACGGAAATTGGGACCCATTTCCGCCGGTATTATCCGAATTTTAATTTTAATTTTTTTAACGATTTGTGTAAATAATTTGGGAATTGAGGATTTTTGCCCAAAATACATTCTGAGCTTTGATAACGTAACGTAACTGACACTAACGNTCATGCTCATGGCCCTCTTCTAGGCCGCCCAAATCCACAGATATTTTGGTTCATGAAAGTGCCTCCAAGCTTTAAAAACATAGTTTGCTTAGTCAAAAACACACTCACGGACACACACATAGACATGTTCAAAGGACACTTTAGTCACGTTTCTAAGGCAAACTTAAGCCTGAAATCTCCATCCAATCTATTCATGTGCCTTTTTTTATTTTTTCCCCCTTTCACTTTAATGTCCTTTTCTTTTTCCTTCTTTCTTTTTTTTTTTTTTTTTTGAAAAATTGCACTGGCACTCTTGTGTTTTCTTAATATTATAGTTACAGCATCTACATTTATTACAGTAAATACTGATGGGTTGTAAAAGGACAAAAATTTCTTAAGATAAAATTAAATTATCAAAATTAGAATGTTTATCAAGATTCAAGTTAGACTAATAGATAGTCTGATTATTTTTTTTCCGTTAAAAATAATATGTAAATATTTCAAGGTCAAAGAGTTTCATTGTAGTATTGCCATAGGAAATTAAGAATGATATTTACGTGTTATACTATACGTATTAGAATTAAAATATCTAGATTAAAGTTGGAATCCGAATCATCAAAACATTAAAAGGCAAAGGGTTTATGGTTAATGGCACCATTAGTCCCCAATCTATGATTATTTTGGCATATTAGTCCTCAAATTTTTTTGTGTGGCATTTAAGTCCTAAACGTTTGTTTTTTGGCACCAGTGGTCCTTTTAGCATATTCCATCCAATATTCTGTTAAAATTTATTTCAATGAGAGAAATTTTACACCATTGATCTTGAATTTTCAATTGTTTAACAATTCGGTCCATAATTTTTTTTTTTTGGTATTCATATTTTTGATTAACAATAATGCATTTGTCAATCTTTCAAAAGTTAAAATTCAATTACGGATATAAAACAAACAGTTCATTTAAAACTAAATTTAAAAAAGAAAAAAATTATATTAATAAACCTTAATTTATGTCAAACTATAGTAAATTTATGAATAAAAAATAATTATCTTACCATTTTTAAAACTAAAATATTTTTGTGTACAGTCATACATGTTTTTACACTAGTCAAATTTGACTGAAAATTTACTACATCTATTAAATATTCATGTAATTATGAATGGTTATTCTAAAAAATTAATTAACTATTTGCAGCAAATAAGCTCGAAAAGTTTTACAATTTTCTATTAAATGTTCATTTCTTTATGTAATTGCATCTATCAATCTTTTGAAAAATTAATTTTTTAAAATTTTAATTTTCTGAAAGATTGGCAGATGTAATATTGTTAATCGAAAATATGAATATAAAAAAAAAATTATGGATCAAATTATTAAACAATTAAAAATTCGAGATCAATAGTGTAAAATTTCTCTCATTCAAATAAATTTTAACGGAATCTTAGATAGAATATGCCAAAAGGACTAATAGTGCCAAAAAAAAAACAAACGTTTAGGACTTAAATGCCAAAAAAAAAGATTGAGGACTAATATGACAAAATAATTATAAGTTGGGGACCAATGGTACCATTAACCCAAATGTTTATCAAGTTGTTACTTTTATTATTATAATTTTTAAAGGATAATTTTTAAAGGATAATTTTCGTTTGCGAAGCAAAAGTTAAATGCTCCACGGTGGGACCCGCTCACACATGGGTGGCAAAAAAGCATCTTACTCAACTGAACCAAAAAAAGGGAAGTGCGTTACGCTACTACTACAGTGCTACCATACCAAAGCACAGAAGAAAAAAAAAAAAAAAATTCCTTCTTTCTTTCTTTTTTTTTTTTTTTTTTTTTTTTTTTTCCAATTAAGCATTAATTTGAACAATAACTCAGCATTGGCATTGGAGGAGGTGGGTGTGAGTGTTGTTCTTAACTTCATCAAATTTTACCATTCTTAAAATCAGTAAGTATAACAATATTTTATAGTAGTAGTTAATAGTGGGCTTTTTGTTTTGTTTTGTTTTTTTTTTTTTGTTTTTTGTTTTTTGTTTTTTTTGTTTTTTTTTTGAGATAGTAGTTAATAGTGCTGGTCAGTAGTTTAGTCCGACTATCTCTACGCGGACCATGATACTGCCACCAGCGGCAAGAGGCATAATTTTTAAATAGAGCAGGTGAAAAGGGTGGGCATCTGTTGCGCCTGCCTATCTGAAAAATACTCTCACCAATGGGCCCCAGTATGTGGTAAATGTTACCTAGAGACATTGTATGGAACAAGAACTGAATAAAGAACTGACTAAAGAACATGAACAAAAACCAAAAGCTATGTATGCAGTATGCATCATGAGATGAGATTTTCTCGTGGTAATGTTACATTAGGACCCTACTCTTTCCTAGGAGTAGGACTAGTACTATGAATTGTTTCGTAGAAGTTAAAGAATCGGATCTAAAATATGAGAATGTCTCGTTACAAAGGGTTATTTATATTTGTATACCTTATGTTTTGATTAGCTGTACAATTTATATTTTGTGTTTTGATTATTATCAGCATTGATAATATTTTTCAGATTCAAAACTTGTAACAATGTTATACTTTCTTTGGGTTAAACACCAATTTTGACCAATAAGCTTACTAAAATATCCTTTTATATTTTAAAGACATATATATATATATAAATACGTAATTTAAATTTAAAACTAATTAAAGTAAATAGCTAAAAGAACAAATATTACAAAAAATTATT
>JXTC01001026.1:3564-20368 GCA_002914845.1 Trema orientale | reverse complement strand
TGAGTAATTAATAGACTCCTGTTTATATTTTTATGTCTCTTGATGTATTTGGTAACGTCTCAATTTATACTGGACCAAATCCTTATATGTTGGAGACATGAGACTATAGATAGCTGGGAATATTAATTAATAATATGGAATCCATTCCTTCCTAACGGAAGTTAGAGAAATGATTCCCTTGAGTAATGATTTGGTACTTGAATGATAGAGCGCTCAATTTATGATTCGATCATGAATTTGTTGTTCATTAGAAAATCATGGGAACTTAAGGATAAAGAAGTAAATAGAGAGGATAACGGATGACAAGCCAAACTCTATTCACGAATCATTTATGGAGGATTGATCTATATGTAATGATCAAATGGATAAACTTTATGATTGCTTTGAGTAAATTTATACTGTAACTTTTAAGAGTGCAGTTCCAGTTTTTTAGTGGAATAACACTGGAACTAATAAATTCGATAATTTAGTTAAAGAGTTTAATTAATTATCAAATTTGTTGGAGCTTGAAATTACAAGTCCAAGGTCCCCGAACCACCTCTGTTAACACTGTATTGAACATGTTACATAGTCACTTTCTTATTCTTATAATTAATTTAGAATTATTGAATTCTAATTAATTGTGTCACACTAAAAAGTTAATGTCACACATTTAATTGTTTTATGTGTCACATTACAAATAATAAATGTTATTATTTCTATCTATTTAATTTTTGTTGCTATTTTTAATTATTGGGTTTTTTTAAAAGGGGTAACAAACAGTGTGCTCTTACACACTGCTTTAGGCGTGTAACACAGAGATTTTTTCTCTGTGTTACACGCATAAACATTAATAAATAATGTGATTATTTTATGTTTGTTTGATTTGGGAAATTATGATTTACCAATTATGTTAATTCCATTATTTAATAATTTGATTATTAGGATATTTGGATAAGACAAAATAAGAAATATTTTTGAAACATTAGCTTGTGTGAAACCAAGCATTACACGTTAACTATAGGAAAATAATTAAGGTAATTTTTTTTTATTAAACGTGTAATGCATATACAAGTTGTTATCTTTATTTTGTTTCCAAATTAAAATTATATGGAATTAATTATATAAATTAAATAGATAATTTTAAAAGGATGGAAAGATATTTTCACTTTAATAGGAAACTAAATTACATATTAAAATCCCTATGTTATGTGTGTAAACCCTTTCATGGGGAGGGGATTTTTATTTCCTATTTAAGTGATATATGTTGTGATTCACATGGTTTTAAATAGTTTAAAACCTAAATGGAAATTTTTATTCTACACGTTAAAATTTTTCTACAGAAGAAAATTCTCCACTCCCTTGCCGTGTTTTTGAGATTTCCTTTTAAGAAAAAATTGTTTTTTCTATTTGAATTGATATGGCAATTAATTAGATTAATTGGCCAAATTTTATCAAATTAAAATGGATTCTATGCGTGTAAATGGAAAAGAAAAAAAGGAAATTTTTTTTAATAGGCTACTACACGTTTAAAGAGGGTGTAGGCCGATTGGGAGTTCAGTTTTTTACGCAAAATATTTTTCTCAGGCAAGGGAAATAAGTTTTAACGTGTAGAGTGTTTTTCCTTCCTCTCTCATCTCTTTACTCTTGCTATCTCATGTGTTGAGACCTATAGCAAGATTTTCCAAGAAAATTGTGTGATAGAAACAATAAGATTGTGACTATAAGGAGCCCACTCTCCTGTTCATTTGTGTCGAGGCTAGGTGAGGAAGATCGTGGTTTCATAGCCGTTGAAAGAGACACAACCTCATCGTAAGGAAAAGAAGAATCTAAGAGAAAGGTTTGCTATTACTATTCTTTGTAAATAGTTTTTCTATTCAATGTATTAAAACAACAAAACTATATCGATTCCTAAACTCTGATGTGGGTGTAAAATTTTGAATATTACACCCACCACCTTCCGCTGCGCCATGCGATGGCAACCAACACTTTCTGGCTGATTACAATATTTATGGATTTTGTTATGAACTCTTTCTTTATTTGATTTCAGCCTATTCATACTACAATGGACGACTAAGGAGGCTGGAATTTACCTATAAAAGCTCTATTACTCAAAGGAATTATGTATGCATTTTATTGGGAGAAATATACTTAGAGAGAGCTTTTATTTGTAAGGCATAGAGCATGTTCTATGACCATTGAGTGACTTAGAGAGCTTTAGGGTTTTCTAGGTACTTTGTTTGAGTGCATCTTGTTCTTCGGGAGAAAGAACAATACGTCTTCGGGAGGAGACAGATCCTGACCAGTGAAGGGAGTTCATGTGTGAAGGATCAACAAGACGAGAGGAGCTCGCTAAACAAGATTAGTGAAGTCATTACAACGCATTATGGCAATTGAAAAGAGGGAGTCTTTATTGCGTTAGTCAATTGATATTTGTAATTTTTATACTTTACTAATTTGTTTAATCTCTGGGCGTGGCCCTGTGGAGTAGGAGAGGTCTGAACCACGTTAAAATTGTCTTGTATTCATTCTTTATTTTCTTATTCTTGTTGTAATATATGTACTCGTTGTTACAACAACTTTTATACACGTGTTACAACATAATTAATTAATTGATTAATTAATTATTTGGTAATATCTAAAACAGATTTTTCAAGAATGTTAGTTCTATTCACTATTTTTACGAGTTAGAATAAAGAAGGAAGCAATAAATAGGTAACACTTTTAAAATACATCAATCAAAGTTAAATCAAAGTTAACAGGAGATTATTATAGTTTAATTATCACTTTCAGGCTACTCTTCTCGTTTGGATTGATTAGGGTGCAACAACTAGCAAACAAAACGGATTTTTTAAAAAAAAGAGAAAATGGTACATATAAATTTTTGTGAAGGTTGTTTTATAAAAAAAAAATTTGTGAAGGGAAAAAAGAGTTACAAAATAGAGCAAAAGAGAATGTTTTAAATGATTATTAGTTAGGTCTAATAAATGGTACTGGTGTAATTTTTCTTTAAGTATTCAACCATTATGAACTAATTGACAGTAACCATCGTGTTGAAAGAATTTTTTTTTTTTTTTTTTCGTAAAGAAAGGAAGACAGTAGCCATCACAACTCTCGTTAGAAATAACCGGCCGGACTAAGAAACTAGAAAGAGTCATTATTATGTTGAAGATACAAGATTAGAAAAAGTACTCGATTTCTTTGAGAACCTATAATTATCATTATCTTTTTCATTCAATTAAAAAAAAGGTCACTAACAATACATGTAAAAAATACAGTGATGAAAATGTAAAATATATGTATATATATGGTTCCCATTCTAATAGGCATTCTTTCTTTTACCTATTGATATGTATTTTTTTTAGCCACTGGATAATTATCTAATGGCTACTATAATTTAAATAGTTGGAAAAAAATATTAAAAATAAATACATATTATTTAATTTTTTTCTTCACTTTTTATCATGAAAAAATATGAGTGACTAATTTTAATTGAGTAAAATAATACCTATAAATAAGTAAAAAAATAAACTTATGGATTGGTGCCCATAATATACTAAAAAAAGAATTTCTGGACCTCCACAATATTATTCATGTCGAATCCCACATTTTCATTTAATATTATATCTATATTTATATAATAGGTGGGATCCATACCTATTTTGAAAAGTCAGATGGACTTTTCTCTTTCTTCTCTCCCTCTTTCTCTTGTATTTCTCTCTTCCTCAACTCGACATAACAAAAAAAAAAAAAACATATATATAACGTTCAATAGGCCTCCTCCGCATCGTCGCACCTCCGGCAAGACCCAGCCACCACAGTCCACCCAAAACGATGTGCCATCGCCGGACGAAGCTCCAGCTGAAGTCCTGCAGCCGCTGGAGCTGCGAAACATCGTCGATGAGCCAAAAATTGTCATGGAAAGATTTGTCACTGGCGCCGATTCTGGCGACATCAAGCTGCGATTTTGAGCTTCTCAAACTCGTTTTGAAATAAGCTTTCTTATGGTATATATATCTTAATTAAAAAATGCCCAGATTTAATTCTGCCATTGATGAACAATTTTAAGTTTTTTTAAGTTTTGTGTTGTGATTTTTCAATCTGACTATTAGATCATAAAATAAACTTCATATTTGTGATGTACTCGTGAAAATATGAATTTTGATATATATCTATATATACTATGTTTGTGATTGGCATGAAAAATAAAATCCGATGGCTCAGATTTGCCTCATTTTGTGTGTCGTGGGCCCGGATTCAGTCCGAGCACAAATTGATCAAGTTATATGTTTAATCTAACTAATTTGGTCCTCGTTTTATATGTATATTTCTCCATTCGAGGGTCCAATGGAAAAATGATATTTCAAAGAGGACGATCGAGAGTTTGAAAACGAACCCCGAACCTCCAAACGATTGCCAAATGACATCAAATGTTCTCGACAGCACTGTAGCGCTATCTAGTCACTCGATTGAGGTAAGGATTCGATTACTTGATCTTTAAATTAGTTTAATTTTGATTTTCGCATATTTTGAATAAATATAGAATTTTGTCAAATATTTGATAAAAGTATGATTTATACATGTTTTGCCATGATTTGATATTTAAACTTCCTTGGACGTACGTCACACTGGTTGGCGTGCCAAAATATCCTACTTTTAAACTGTTTTCTGCAGGAATTGGATTTTATCGGCTTTGATGAAAATAGTTATTATACTGCCGAAATTTTTATAAAATCCAAATTGAACAGGAATTTAGTTTTGAGAACTAAACTTGATTGATTAAAAAAACTCTATAGTCTGTTTTGTAATTTTGTGGAAAATGGTACATATTCTCATTGCTGTCATACATATAGTATTGCATGTATTTATTGCACCTATGCAGCCGATGAACTTACGGTACTCCCTTCAGGATGCTCGGACTTACGGTATCCTATCTAGGCGTGCTCAGACTATATATCATACTCACGATTACTAACTTAGGTGACTCAGACACAGTACACATATGCAGTCACCCAATTGAATGGATTACTATTATGCTAAATATATATACGTAAAATAACCGCAAGTGCACATGTTGTAATCAAGTAATAAAGTGATAAGTATAGAGTTGTCGATCCCATGAGGAATTGTATATTAAATTATCGTTAATTACCAGAATTTTCGTAACCTAATTTTATCTAGGCAACTAAACTAAGTGAATTTATACAAATATAAATATAAATACAAAAATAAAATACGGAAATTCTATGCACAAATGTACTAAGGGATTAAATTCACCTAACTATCAACTATGTCTTTTGATCACCAATTGCATTCAAATCAATTATTCCTAATTTATAAGCCAAGAATCCGAAGATATTTTTACTTTTTCTCTCTCGAGTACTGAGTGAAATCATTCCTAAATCCCAATTTCAATATCTCTATTCCAAACTTAGAAATTAAGAATTCATTATATTCAACGATTCTTTGATCATAGCTTCAAAGGAAATATAGGTTCTCTTAAACTCTACAAGTCCTATGTTATACTATCCTATGGTTACTTCTAAATTCCCTTTCTCAAGTGCCAAATTCTAGAAACTAAATCATCAAACCAGTAGTTAATAAGTTGAGAAGTATTAACCATGGAATAACATAAATAAATTCAAGAACAACATCAAAGAACATATTAGATAACAAGACATAGAATCAAAGTCTAAGTTGTATCATACCCCAAACATATAACAATTAATTCAACATAGGAGAATCCAATACTAATCTCAATAAAAATTTTATATATCTAAATATATTCATAAATTAAGTATAATAGAAAATTCAAATGAGGCTAGGGTGAGAAAAAGAATGAGAAAAACTCTTTTATGGAGGTAGAACTTCAAGCTTCAATCTCTTTAAGCCACTCTCTCAAGCATCTTCTCCAAGATTTTTGCTCCAAGCTCCTTCCTCTCCAGGATTTTGAGCTCTCTTTGTTATGTTTTCTCTTAAACTCTCTACACTTAAAATAGAGGCTTAAGGATGTATTTAAGGGACTCCAAGATGACCTAGGCCAGATGGAATATTAATTATTCAATCAGATGGCATCAATGGTTCAGATTAGCTCTAAAAATTCGCTAAAAACATGCTTCCGGATGCTGTCTAGTGCCGCAGTGCTCTAGCCTCTAGAACTCAGTTTTCTAGGTAGTTCCGCGGTGTTACTATTACAGTACCACGATGCTCTCAGCTCTGGAACTCAGCACGATAGCTTTTCTTCTCGGGGGAGCCATTTCTTCGTTTGAGCTCCGTTTTGCCTGATTTTCATTGCGTTGCGTTCGTATCGGACTCCACTTTCATTCCAAATGGTTAATCCATATTTGTCACCAATTGTTCTTGATTCTAATTTATTTATAAGAACTATAAAAACAAAGCAAAAACACATCAAATCGACAAAAATACTTGAGAAGTTACAATTATTTGAGTTGAATGATACTTGATTTGTGAGTGAATTAATCATCATCAAATATCTCCAAACTCGAATATTTGCTTGTCTTCAGGAAAAACAAAATAAAAAAAATAATAGCAAAATACAAATCAAGTACTAAAGACATAAATGACAAAGTATGAGTTTCGTATCGAATCAAAAACTGTGCAAGTATCTCCGAAGCCACAAAATGTTCCAAGCTCAAAAGATATGCAAACATTGAGAGTATCTAGATTTTCAACTTCGAGCATCAATTTAACTCTACTCAAGACTCTTAATGTGTAAGTGTATACAAAATCAATACCACTTAACAAAATAAACTTAAGATAGACTTATATGTTTCGATAGGCAATAAAAGATCTCTATATGATGTAATTTACAACTATCATATGTGTATTTTTTATGTTGCTCTCCACAAATATATGTTAGTGTGTCATCAAAGATCAAAAAGTCTTTCATTAAGCTTGTAATATTAGCTTCGGCAAAGGTAAGATAATTTTGAAAAAAATTTGAGGTTCAAATCACCCTTAAGCACATTAATCTATGACCTTTGTAGAGTTATTCCTTGGTACATCAAATAGGCACTTCCATATTTCTTTTCAACTTAATTTCTCTTCTATCAATACTCCACCAAACACTTATTTAATTTTTTTTTTCTTGAAATAAAAGACAGGAAATAAGACAAAAGGATGAAAATCAAAAACCTCTTTTCCATACTCAAAATCAACATTGTATTCGATATTGAAAAATAAAATAGAGGGTAAGGACACAAAATTTTCACCAAATTATTCCCTTTTCTTTTTGTTTTTTCTTTTTTTTTTTTCACTTCATAACACCACTCTTCCTCCCAACATAAACATAACATGAAATAACTCTTTAAAATAATTAATATGCTTAAGGATAAGGTTGGTGGTCATTATTTTACTTTGGCAAAAATGTAGTAGAAAAAGAAAGGTACAAATAGGCTCAAAATAGGTGTACTAGGATGATAATATATCAAGGTTAGCTTGAAAGGCTCAAACAGTCTAAAGATAGCCTAAATCATTTCTCCAATGACGCCTAACATAGAATTTCGTCTTAAGCTTTACTCAAATAGGTTCTAGAGTTTATGAGATGTCAATGCCTATCTAATATACACAAGTATTTTTCCAAAGCTCAAAGAGTCAAGTGATCATGATTATCGTGCTTAAATACGTAAAATCAAAAATGAGGTCCAATTAATGCAAGTCAAGCACAAAGATGATCTCAATGAATTACATTTCAAAAGATCTAAAAAAATATTAAATGACTACATTCATCATCAATACCAAGTCATTTCATCTTAATAATACTCACAACTTATTCAAACAAGCAAAAGAAAACAAAAGCGAATGAAAGATTTGCTAAAAGAAACTAACTCATGGGAAGAAAAGTCACAACTATCAATACACAAGTAAAGCCATATCCAACAAATAATTGATCAATAAGTGTTTTCACCCCAAAACTCAAAATTGGCAATGTTCTCAAAATTTAAATGTTCAATATAAGCACAAGAAAAAAGAATACGTACCGGGGAGGCAAGACATTCTCGCCTCCTATAAAGGTTGGCCAATGTGATGCTCCAAGCAAAGTGGCTCTAACTTTGGTGGTGCGGGACTTCTCTCCATAAGTTGCATCCTTAAGCTTATTCATGCATACATTGGTGAAGCTCGTCAAATAGCGGCTTCCATCTATAGTATGTGTCATATGACACATCAAATGGGTCTTGGTTTCGAACACCCACAAGCTTGGCTATGTATGGAAATATTCGGCATGTACACTCAACTTGACTCGGTACCAACACGTGTAACTAGTGGACTTGAATGAATCGTGCTAGCGGTGGTGGAGGAGGTATTGGCCACATAGGATCATCATAAATGTGATCTTTGATGGATGGTGGCAGCATGATGAGTTGGATCTTAAAGAGTAAGAATCACAACTATTGTCTTGTGATTCTTCCTCCTTGATCTATTCTCGATTCTCCTCCTCACTTGAGTCATCATTGTCAAATAAATCTAAGCTCCTTCTGCTTGTGCTCAGCTCCTCACAGTGGCTTTCATCAATGTTTATAACTTGTACATGTATCATAGCCACCGTTCTTCTCATGGCTTCAAGGGAGTCATAGAGAGACTCAAATTATGAATTACGAATGGTCTTCATTCTCTCCCACTCCTCATGACAAAGTCTTGTCTCATCTGAAAATTATGCAATAAGGTATTCAAGGTTGGGAGGAAGCTCCGGTTGATGATATGTAGAGTATCACACCATGGCGGTAAAATGTTAGAATTATCTCCTAAACTGAGGTGGCTTGGTAAATAATTCCAACTTCGATAGTCGAAGTTAGCCATGTTTTCCAGCAACTAATAGGCTTCATCAATGGATATTTGGTAGATAGAGGTGGTACCATTTCCTCTTTCCACCCATATTCTTGTTTCGGTCCGAAGGATGTTAAGGAAATTTTGTATTTGATACTCCAGGGATAAACCATAATTTAGGCATAGTGTGAGTAATTCTTTGTATCTCCACCATATACAATAAAATGACTCCGAGTATCATTCAGCAAATCACAAGAGGACTTCTTGATCTAACATCTCCAAGTACCTCGCAAAACAAACATTTAAAAATAAAGATTAAAAATGAAAATAAACGCCCAAATTAAAATCAAGTAACTTACTCCCGATATCAACAACAATCTAAAAGACCGATTCTCCAGCAACGGCGCCAAAATCTTCTTACGCTAAATGTATATACATAAAATAACTGCAAGTGCACAGGTCGTAATTAAGTAATAAAGTGATAAATATAGAGTTGTCGATCCCACAAAAAATTATATGTTAAATTATCGTTAATTACTAGAATTTTTGTGATCTAACTTTATCTAGGCAACTAAACTAAGTGAATTTATACAAATATAAATATAAATATAAAAATAAAATATAGAAACTTTATGTACAAATGTACTAGGGGATTGAATTCACCTAACTATCAACTTTTGATCACCAATTGTATTCAAATCAATTATTCTTAGATTATAAGACAAGAAACAGAAGATATTTCTACTCTCTCTCTTGAATGCCGAGTAAAAGTATTCTTAAATCTTGGTTTCAATATCTCTATTCTAAACCTAGAAATTAAGAATTCATTATATTTAATGGTTCTTTAATCATAGCTTCAAAGGAAATATAGGTTCTCTCAAACTCTACAATTTCTGGGTTATACTATCTTATGATTATTTCTAAAATTCCTTTTCTCAAGTGCCAAATTCTAGAAACCAAATTATCCAACTAGTAGCTAATTAGTTGAGAAGCATTAAGTATAGAAGAGCATAAATAAATTTAAGTACAATATCAAAGAACATATTAGATATCAAGACATAGAATAAAAGTCTAAGTTACATCATATCCCAAGTATATAACAACTAATTCAACATAGGAGAATCTAACACTAATTTTAACAAGAATTTCATATATCTAAATATATTCATAAATCAAGTATAATACAAAATTCAAATGAGACTAGGATGAGAAAGAGGATGAGAAAAACTCTTTTATGGAGGTAGAACTTCAAGCTTTATTCTCTTTTTGCCACTCTCTCAAGCATTCTCTCCAAGATTTTCACTCTAAGCTCCTTCTCTAGGATTTTTGAGTTTTCTTTGTTGTATTTTCTCTCCAACTTTCTATACTTGAAATAGAGACTTAAAGGATGTATTTAAAGGGCTCCAAGTTGACCTAGGCTGAGTAGAATGTCAGCCATTCGATTAGAGGGCATCAATGGTCCAGATTGGCTCTAAAAACTTGCTAAAAATGCGCTTCTGGATGCTGTGTAGCACCTTGGCGCTCCTTGGCAAGTGTTGCGGTGCTTTAGACTCTGTAACTCAGTTTTCCAGTTAGCACCGCCGCACTACTATTACAATGCAGCGGTGCTCTCAGCTCTAGAACTCAGCACAATAACTTTTCCTTTCGGGGGCGTCATTTCTTCCTTTTAGCTCTGTTGTGCCTGATTTTCATTATGTTGCATTTGTATCGGACTCAAATTTCATCGCAAATGGTTGAAATATCTATATTTATTACTAATTTTTCTTGATTCTCATTTATTCATAAGAACTACAAAAAGAAAGTAAAAACATATCAAACCGATAAAAATACTTGAGAACTTATAATTATTTAAGTTGAATGATACTTGAATTGTGAGTGAATTAATCACTCATCACTTACAATATTGCATACTTGCGGTCATCATTCTTTTGTAGCTCAGACTTGTCATTGATTGTATTGTTTGTTATATACTTGACTTGAATAGATATATACTGGTTTTGATGTGATATTTTACAATAGTTTGGAATGTTTGAATCTTTGGACTATGATTTTGTTTTGAGACTATATTTTACAACAGTTTAAAAGATTTAAACCTTTGGATATATGTTTTCAATTGGATTTTTAGAAACTGTTTGAATATTTGATTGACCATACAGGAGCTTGAAAGTAAGTATTTTATTCTGATTAAAAACTTGTAATTAAAGCTCTATTGAGCATGTGAATGCTCACCTCCTAACTTCCTCCCACTTTCAGGTATTTGTGTATTTGAGATAGTGGTCTTGATGGTTAGACAAGCTGCTTGGCTTGTCCTAGTAGTCCTGTTCCTATTTCTTGGTGGGTGTTCATATCCTGTTTGATATTTTCTTTTCCTTATTTTAATATTTAGCCTTATTCATTATTTTTAATAAGTGGATATATGAGGACAACAATACTATAAATTTTGAGTACTTGGAATCATAAATAATTTTGTACGAATTATTTTGGATTTTGGGCCTGAGCTTTTAAACCAAACTCTCTTTATCGAAATTTATGATTTATCAAAAAGTTTCTAAATAAATTAATTGGAATTCATCTAAACTTTAAGTGAAGTATTTTCTATAAAAATCTATATTAATGAGAAGTTTCCTTAATTTGAATTTTACTTATATTTGAGGACTAAAATTTAAAATTTCAAGCACTCAAGTTTTCTAGAATTTTAGAAAAATCACTGTTTATTACTATTTCAATTTAAATTTACTAAAAGTCACGGTTTTGGAATTCCGGTCGTGGCAATTCAACTTTGACAAAAGTTTTACTTTTAACTACTAAAATTTTTCAACAATTATGAACATTCTTTGAAAGAAAATTATTTTATGAGAATATAAAATATATAATGAGTTTAACTTATTATTGTTATTGTACTAAAATATGGATCAAGTATATGAAATTATTATTGAATATTATTACATGAAAATTATTTTGAAATGATTGCAGTGGTACAATGAGAAAAGTGAAATTGTATCTGAATTATTACTCTATATGAATTTGTTTTGAAATTCTTTTCAGTGACATTGTAATATGAACCCATTCTACAGAGGTTATATATGGATGGTATATATTAAATATAGACCTGATTATAGGAATTAAATGTGATAAATATAGATCTAGTTACAGAAGCTAAGTATAGATAATATGGACCGCTATCTAAGTGTAGTAAATGTAGACCTAGTCACATAAGTTAATTGTAATATAGTCACTAAAAACTATTGAGAAGTATTTTAAAAGTGTTATTGATTATCGATGAATTGAATGACAGATTTTGAAAGCATGCTTCATGTTTTTGTTAAATTGATTTCCAAATAGTATTGTTTGACTATCTTAAAAAGTATTAAATTCTAAAATCAATTTTGTTCTGAATAATGTTATTTAACCTTTTAAAATTATGTATACTATACTAGAATTCTAGCTCACTATTTTATTTTTCCATCCCATATTTTAAACATAATCAGTAAAGAGATTGATTAAAATATAACTTAGTAGTAATTAGAATGCAATGGAATTCTTGATTGAAAGAGAGAAAATCGTTCATCTTTATTGAGAAAATATAAGGACTCCAAAAGTTGATCATTACGAATAATTAGATCATAATTTGTATTTTGTATAGTTGGTTTCGAATATTTAGAGATTTGTAAAAAATTATCAAGTTTTACATGATTTATGGTTATTTATTGGAGTTTAACTCTTCTTTATGTAATGGACTACTCTTACGAGTTATGCAGTTTACGTTCTTGGGATATAGGCATAGCACTATGTTCTTGGGATATAGGCATAACATTAAAACTAAGGCCTCCACTAATATAAACTGCCACTCCATGACACATTTTAGTCAACAACAAAAATAAAACGTTTCAAATAATATAAAATAGCTACATTTAATTTCCCACTAAAACAATTTCCCTAAAAATAAGGGTAGCTATCAACTAATATGACCCATTCTAATTTGACAACAAAGACGAAGACTTCTCTTTACAGAGAAACGATATGTGAGACACTGGATGTTTAGTGCTACAACGTCTATTGTCACCACACCACACGGCCAATGACACTGTAGAGACCAAGAGAACTTAAATATAAAGTCCAAGTCAATTCCAATTAGAAGATGAGAACTTAAATTGCCGAACAACTCTTCTTATTGCTTTACCAGAATAATTTACTTCTATGCATAATGCTCTGCTTTTTGTTTACTATTCAACAGAAGTAATTTTTTAAGACTTGTTGTTTCCCATATGTATTTCGACAGAAGTAATTTTAACGTGAAAGGAACATATAAGAATTTGCAGATAATGACAGAGACGCAAAAACGAAAACATACACGTGTTTGTAAAGGGAGAAAAATGGAATATGCTCCTTAATATCATGACGTCTCAAAAAAAAAATTCAAAAAAAAAAAAGTTTCATTACTACAATTAAGGAGGGATGAACAACATTATCACACCGCTAAAGCACTTGAAACTGAGGGTAAGCTAGCTGGTTAAGGCCTGATCACTTTCCTTGGCCATTTCTCTTGACTTGGACATTTAGTACATCTCATTAACGAAGGCAAAATCACTCAAGGTCAAAGAAACTTTTCAAGGCTTTCCAGCAAAACAATAGAAGATTAAAAAAAAAAAAAGAAACTTACCAAAAATCTAGTCTTTATATATGATGTGGATTATTTGACAATTGTTAGTACCAATATTGGACGGCGAAATCAGATAATTCTACACATTTGTGCTGGGAAAGTCATCACACCAAAGCTAATACTATGAAATTCCTACGTCTAATACTATGTTTAATTAAAATGTTGGCAAAACGTCTAATTAAAAATTTTGTAAACTAAATCTTGTAGCCTCTGGCACTATAATAGACGAGTAATAGCTCCAAAGAAAAGAGTGATCAGGCTTGTTGGTAACTAAGGTCCTGTGACTTTCACAGGTGTTTCCTCCATTTCTTTTTGGACATGGAAATTAGATCGCATTAACATGGCAAAGTCACTCAGGCCTCAGCATGGTCAAAAAAAAAAAAAAAAAAGAAACAAAAAACTACTGCGAAGACTCTTCTTATGAATCTTTATTTGTTAAATTATCTGTGTTGGATGGCAAAGTCAGATAACTAATTAAACACACTTTTTTCTTGAATGTCTGGTTCTAAAAATTATAGTCACACTAAAGATACTAGAATAAGAATTTAGAATTATATTTGCACGCTAGGTTAGCATATGTGAAACAGAGAACAAGTGCCTTCACTGGCCATATTACTTTCCATTACATTTTTCTTCCATAAATCCTTGTGAGTAAGTTTGGCCGCTTTTTTTAGACAATATGGCATGACAGTTAACATTAATCTATAGTAGAGAGACTCAACCCAAAATTGATAAAAGGAATTTGCACCCAAAAAAAACAAAATCAAGAAATGAAGAAGGACGACTCTATAATCTACTGCCCATAGCCATAGGACACTGATTCAGTTTTTTATTACTTCAAAATTGATAAGAGGAAATTCTTTAACATTCATCTATGAACAAATTAATTGCTTGAATTATGTTGTAATTGTAAAGTGTACACGTCAACATCATATGTATTTAAAATTAATAGGATTCTACATTTACTCCTAACAATTTTCATATGTCATAGTATAAAGACGAAGATCACCCATTCTTAGGCCTTAGCCAAAAGTTCATATCATGACCAAAGCATTGACTTTAACTTGGACGTAGGAAGCACACATACAAAAATCACTCTGCTAAAAAACGAAACATTCGGCGACGAAGACGAAGACGAAGACTTAAGACTTCTATAATTACAGTGAAGCCATATGTGGGACGTTTAGTGCTACATTTTCTACATAACCACACCACACGGCAAAGATAAGCCCTTTTTTTTTTTTTCTTTTTTTTTTTTTGAGCCAACGATGCTGTAAAAACCAAGAGAAAGACAACCCTGCTGTTTATGCTAATGTACTTCTTTCTTTCATATCGGCACTCTAAAAATATAAAGTTCAAGTCTGTCAATTCCAATTGGAAGATGAGAACTTGAAATTCCTAGCAGCTCTTCTTGCTTTACCAGAATAATTGGCGGAAACTTTAATTTCTCCGGTGAATTGGTTTTATTTTCTAATCAATCATACTTTTTTTCTTTATTTTCACCATAGTGTTCCAAAAATTTTCTACGTAGAAATTTCCTCAAGTCCATGACAGACAACTTGTGTCAGTAGTTAAGATATCAAATTGATGAGTGTGATCATATTTAAGTACAGTAGAAAATTAATTATTTACTAAAGTGACATTTTTTGTTATTCAAATTATCTGCTCAATTCTCTCTCTTTTTGTATACTGTACACAAGGAAGTAATTTTTCGACTTTTCCCAGTATGTTATTTGAACACTACTTATAATGCTAAATAATTAGCTGATCGAGCACTGCAATTAAGTTAAACAAATAAATAAATCATAATTATGACATTTAAAAAGAGCTGGAGAAGAAAGATACACGAATAATATGTTTAGAAGATTAGGTACTTGGTCATCACGATGGAGGATATATGATCAATTTCTTTAATTAACTTGATTCTCAAGATTTACCATCAGTAGAATTAGTCCATATACAGTAAGAAAGCTGGGTTATATATTCGTACATGCGGAGGAACAAAAACACAAAAATGAAAATAAAAAAAAATCCACTTAGCTAAAAGGAAAGATTCAAAGACAATTCTCCTTACAATTATAATTGGAGAAATAAGGGATATAGATATTGAGTGACAGAATTCCTCCTTCCATTATCACATATCATAAGTCACGGGTAAAATGACTAATTTTTCTTCTTTGTTTCATTTCATGATTTGAAAAATAGTTTCCAAATCTGTCAAAGTCAAATTGGAAAAATGAGAACTCAAATTTGCTTAGCTTTGCCAAGGTTTAATTTGGTGGAAATTTTATTATAGAGGCCAAGCTCCCAAGGGATATGGCTTTACTTTCCAGTCATACTTCTTAATCTTTCTTTTTTTTTTTTTAATTTTATTTGTTTTTTTCACTCAAATGTTCCAAGAAAATGTCAAAACTGACATGTCCAAAAAAAGACGACAAGCAACTTATATTTTTATTAAACTGATGAGTCGGATCACTTCTAACACTGTAAAACAGAGATTTTTAGTTTTCAACGTAATATTTTTTGTTGTTCAAATTTACTTCTGAATGCTTTTTTCTCTTCTTTTTTTTTTCTTTTCAAAGAGGAATATTAGATTCAATCCTGTCAATATATATATATATATGGGCACCAATTCTGTAAGTATTTTTTTTTTACCTATCTATAGGTATTATTTTATCCAATTAAAATTAGTTATATACGTCTTTTCGTGGCAAAAAATGGAGAGATAAAAGACCAGAATTACATGATTTGATTGTGTGGATTAGAAGTTATAAATTTTTAAGTTTTGGCTAAGATAGAAAAATGCAGCAAAGATTATGACTGGATTTTAGAAGTCTTTTACAAGTCTAGTTGGGTCATATTTGATATAGTTAAAAATCTTATTGAATAAGTTTTCCAACGGTATATAGATCATCAAAAATAGACTTATAACCAAAGAGTTATAACCTATTGAAATAAGCACTACGAATCCAGAAAAAATCTGAAACTTTCGGCACTTTAGGCAAAATATAGCTACGACTTGTCCAGCTGCACAGAGCCCATCTATGGACCCCATGGTCACATTATTGGCATTTTTGTGATCCCCATCACTTATAGAACATGTCCCATAAGTTTGGTAATTTTTGAAGGTAGGTTAGAACTATTATGAATCGTGAGAAATTAACATTATTAGGAATAATTATTAAGTTGATTATGGAAGACGTATGAACAGTAAGTGGTCAAAATTTTTTGATGTAATTAGATTATGATTTTATTTTTCTAGTAGTTTTTCTTTGTCATGAAATTTAATACTTTATTGTTTTTAATAAACTCATATTTATTAAATATTTTCTGAGAGAATATGATTTTAAGAGAAAATATAGTTTTGGCAAATAAGATCTT
>JXTC01001025.1:15666-28558 GCA_002914845.1 Trema orientale | reverse complement strand
CTTCACTCGCTAGCTCCTCTGCGTGATGCGCACGCGCTCGCTTGATGGCTTTTGACCGAGATCGACGGCCGAGATCGCGTGTGTTTCTCCTTCTTTCACTCGTGCGAGTTTGGCTCCGTTTTTCCGATTTTCTTTTCTTTTTCTTTGATCTTTTTTTCTTTTTCATTTAACCTAAATCAAATAAAATTAAAACAAAATCAAATAAAATAAATAAATAACAAATCATAATCAAAATTAAATAAATTCCGAATTTAATTAAACTAACCTAAATTATCCTAAATTAAACAAAATAAAATTAAATAACTAAAATCTAATAAAATTGAATAAAATTATATCTAAATACTAAAAATCAAATTAACTATAAAATAACCTAAATTAAACTAAAAATCACTAAAAACACACAAAATATTTAAGAAAAAGAACATAAATAACTCTATTTTCATAGAGTTATCATACATCCTGAAAGAACTCAAGACCGAGAAGACCCTGCCCAACACATGGAATGCCTAGCATTTAAAGAAATATTATGTGTAAGTCATGTACGAATTCTTGTATTATTGAATAGCTCTATTTCAAAATAAATCAAGAGGTTTGACGTATAGATTTATGAATTGGTTTGCTATTTACAAGAGTCTGGCCTCCGCGAGCCAGACCCACCAAGCTATCCTTTCTATAAATCGTACTATAAAAATCACATTGTGCAATAAAATTCTTGCCGATAGCCCGAGAGAACGTACGAAGAGGAACGAGCTGTTCAATAAAATTCTTGCCAGTAAACCTCATCTAAAAATCGTACTATGGGAATCACATTGTGCAATAAAATTCTTACCGATAGCCCGAGAAAACGTACGAAGAGGAACGAGCTGCGCAATAAAATTCTTGCCAGCAGACCTCACCTAAAGATCGTACTATGGGAATCACATCGTGCAATAAAATTCTTGCCGATAGCCCGAGAAAATGTACGAAGAGGAACGAATTGTGCAATAAAATTCTTGCCACCAGACCTCCCCTAAAGATCGTACTATGGGAATCATATCGTGCAATAAAATTCTTGCCGATGGCCCGAGGAAACACTCGCTGAGGAATGAGCTGTGCAATAAAATACTTTCCAGTAGACCTCATTAAGGAGCACGACCCACGCCTCCGCCGGCACAAGCTCTTTGAGCAATTTGCCAAAAACGGAGAAGCGTTGGACCGAGATGAAGGCAGGGTCCACCCGTTGGAAGTAGACCCTGCAGGGTCCGCCCGTTGGAAGCAAAAACATATGAAGGGGAACGAGCTGTGCAATAAAATCCTTGCTAGCAGACCCCCCTAAAAAGACCATGCTACGGAGATCACATTGTGCAATAAAACGCTTGCCGATAGCCTGAGGAAGCATACAATGAAGATCAAGCTGTGCAGTAAAATGCTTGCCAGCAGACCTCGTTAAAGAGCATGGCTAATGCTCTCGCCGGCACAAGCTCCCTAAGCAATTTGCTAAAAACGGAGAAGCGTTGGACCGCGATGAAGGCAGGGTCTACCCGTTGGAAGTAGACCCTACAGGGTCCGCCCGTTGGAAGCAGACCCGGATAGGTTGGGCAAATAAAAAAGAGAGAAACAAAGAACAGAACCCAAAATAAAATTTTGTTTATTGATTCTCATATTACAAAGTGCATAAGCAATGGGAAGTATACCCTATTTGCCTGAAGCAGGTCTTAGGCGGGTCCGCAGGGACACGTCGGAGTGATAATGTCCGGTCTGCTCCCAGTATGACCTAATCCCGGGTCTTCTCCGCTGTAGCGATGGATCCAAGCAGGAATCAACCAATCCTTGGAGCTGGTTCCTGGTGTGATTCTACTTGGGGTCGGAGAAATCCTGCCACACGCGCGGGTCAAATTCTGTTAAAAACAAGTCATAACAGTAATTATATATCCTCAGCGCAGGATAAGTCGGGGCTAAAATCCCAATTTCTGGAATTAATCTTGTCAATCATAGCCCGGAGAGGATTTACTAATAACTTCAGATCATATATGATTGGGCCAGACCTCAACGTCAGCCGAACTGCTGACAGCGGATTGGCATCGTATATGATATCCGATCCTGACCGCAAGTATAGACAAAATGAAGAAGATTAAACATAAGAAAAACATATGGCTCTAATTATTCACACGAATGTTTACAGCGGGGGTCAGCTTTACACTATACAGCCAGTACTTTATAGACATACAAAAAGAAGGCAAAGCGTCGTAATTACCTCCGACGGAGGGATCGACGGTGGCTTCGGCACTCGGTCTGGCTTCGGCGGGGGGCGGCGCGTCAGGCCCAGAGTCGTCACTGGACAGCATGACCGCCCTCGATTGCATACCGGCCGAACTGCCAGGACCAGATCATGCCTCGGACAGACCCGCGACCTGATTTTGTGGGTCTGAAGCAGGTACTATTTCTTTCCCAGCTGAGGCAGACATCGAGGGCCTGATGTTCTCTTCGTCGAGCATCTTTAGCATATCTGCAGGTTACACGATGTCGATCTCCTCCCCCAGCAGCTGCATGTAAGGCCCAATGGAGTAGTGGTCCCTCTCGACACCCTTCTGCTCGTCGAACTGGTCTTGCGTCACCACCTCAGGATGGCCTTCAAACTCTTTGTTTTCCCAGCCAGACCTGTACTCTCCGTAGAAAGGACGTCCACCTGCCTCTAGTACCTGACCTTCTGCTTCTCCGTGTCTACCAGCCTATCCTTAAGCACTGCCAGCATCAGCTCTGCCTGACACTGCGACAAATCAGCTAAAACTTATTAATACCAACTGGCGGGCCAGCTATGAATGCTCTAAACATGTGCAACTGGTTACCTCGTGGGATCGGTTAAGCCTACGCTGTAAGAAGTGAGCTTCCAACTTGGCTTTCACCTCTGCCTTCCTTGCTTCTTTCACGTCATCAATGGCGTTGTCGTGGGACCTCCGCCTCCAGAGAGCTGAGCCTCCTCTCCGCCTCAGCCAACTTGGTCTCCGCCTCAGCCAGCTTGGTCACCAGCCCCTCACGTTCGACCCTCTCAACGCTCTGAGCATGAGCCACCGCCGAGCCGACCCTGGCCTCCTCCAGGCTCTTGTATAAGTCAAAATCCACCTTTAGGGCAGCCAGGGTGACTTCGCGCTACTCTGTCGCCGCAACGCTAGAGTTCAGTCGGCCGGTCAACTCCTCAACACTGGATGAGTAGAAAGACCGGACAGCGGCCAGCTGCAGATTGTAAAAATGAGAGGGTCAGAAGTTAGAAGAGGGGAGTCAGGGATCACCAAAAGAATGAAAATGACCAAAAGACGGAGCAAACCTGTGCGAGGCTGCGGTCAGCGACGAGGCCCACATTCTCTAGGGAGAGCGTCTCTAGCCCGACCCTTGCGGCCGGACCCTTTCCCTCAACGTCTTCGTCTCCTTTTGCCAGACGCACTTCAGCAGCATCCTTCGACACTCCTGAAGTAGGGGGATGGAAGTAGTAGGGGACAATGCAGTAGTCGATGGTTCACTTTCGGCAACAACCGGAACTGATGTGTCCCGAGTCTCCGAGGCAGACCCCCCAACTTGTGATTTTTCGGTCTTATCTTGACCAGCACGCTCCGATAGACTGCTGCGTACAGACCTCTTCCTCATCAGGACAGTCAAGGTGGCCCCATCGTCTTCACTGTCTGATGAAGGGACGATTTTGCCCCTCTTCGCTGCAGGACCCTTACCCGCTTCGGATGGGTCGGCTTCGTGACCCTGCTTCGCAGGGACCGGGGCAGGGGAGGACAAGTGGGACTTCAGTCTGGGAGCCCCCCCTGCTAAGTTTGGCGATCTCTCTGCGGGAGCGAGCTGACGCAGACCCCCCACTCACCTTCGACCTGGAGCCGACGGTTGGAGGCGCCGATGCAGCGAGCTCCCAGAGATGGTTTGATGATGAACCTCTGCCATATTTTATCCTAATGGCTGGCATCCCTTGAGTTGTGGGCTCGTCCGTCCCAGAAGGAGACACTCCTGGGGCGTCGTCCTCAGACATAAACAGACCCTCCAGCTTGTCGTCCGAGTCTACTCTTTGGGTCACAACTCCCTACTCTGCGGTTTCATCCTTGGAGGACACCACCAGTCGCCGGCCAGTGGGGACCTTGGGCCAGGCTCGGTGGGTGGTTGCACCCCCCTTAGCAGGGGAGGGGTCTACCAAAGGGCTGGCATCCGAACCTGCAGAGACATGCAAAAACTAAGATTGGGGGGGCAACCCTACCGTGATTAACAAAGCACAGAGCGAGAAAACGAACTTACCCCTAATTCTCTTGGGGGCAGCAAGGTCGGCGCTGCGGAGCCTGTCACACTCCCCGGCCATGAATACCACTGCCTCCTCGAGCTCGAGTCTGGTCGGCATCACTAGGTCAGCGGGCCCCGCCACTTGGTTCGAGGCCATAACCTGACGACGCACCATAGCGACGCGGTTTTGCTCGTCCCAGTAGAACCGATTCAGGGCTGTTGCATCAAACCGGCTTCGGAGGTGTTTGGTGATGACCCAAGTGTGTAAGGGGAATGGGAGATGCAGGATGGCCCTCAGCATCATGTTCATCACCTGATGCTCAGGACGGCCTGAATTGGCGACACTCCCCAGCAGACCCAAAGATGACGATCCCCTCTAACTCTTGTAGCTGCCCCACCGACGGCCGCGGCTCGAACCTGCTCTCCTCTGCGGTAACTACGTGGGATCAGATGGCATGAGCTAAAAAAAAAAAGGAAAAACACAGAAGAACGAGAGGCGGCTCGACACTTACTCTGCGAGAAGAACCGGGGGATCTGGAAGCGCTCACGGTTCACACAGGGGGAGCACCATGCCCCTCCGACCGCATACAGTCGGGAGTGGGAGTCCCATTGTTTGTCCGACCTCAGTAGTCCCCAGAAAATATGACGCCCCTGGACCGGCTGGAGGTAAAAGGTGGGGTAGGAGCTCTTCTTAGGGATGAGGGTGAGCTTATAGGCATAGAAACCGCCTCCAGATCGATATGAACATTGAGGAGGACCGATAAAGCCGAAAGCCCCATCAGGATCATAATCCCGTTGGCATTCAGCTGCATCGGGTGAATCCCTGTCAGGCTGAAGAATTGATGAACGAGGGGGAAAAGAGGGAACCGCAGCCACTCCAGATCTTTCCTCCCCAATAGGATAGAGCCTTCGGGAGCAGAAGGACAAAGGTACCAGTCAGCTGGACCTTCGACCCTTTGAAGGGTAACCCCTCCGGGAAAGCAGAGCTGCCTCCTCAACGAGGCGAGCTCAGAATCAGCAATGGGACATAGAAGCTGATTCTGGCCTAATGCCATTTAAGCAATTGCTATTTGGGGGAGTTGAAAGCTTCGAAGGAGAAAAAGATTCGGAAACCCTAAGTTTGGGAATGTTTGAAATTCTTTAAAAAAAAAGAGAAATGAGAGCACTTAGAAGTTTTGGTAAAGTGAGAAATGAACTTAAGTGCGGTTTTTATAGGGAGGTAGCTGAACGGTTTTCTTGGAAGAAAACAGTGCGAGGAAATCGGAAACATTCAAATTTTGAAAATGTGGAGAGATCATGGCGCGGGTTAGCGTGCACCGATATCAGTAATTGGGGAGTAATAACTGTGACGGGCCATGTTTTCCTCCCGTATTGGAGGATTGAAAGCACGATTTCCCCACTCGACAGCTGCAAACTTGTCGAATGGGGAAATAGGGGCAGTTGTGGGGCCCACTTTGTGGATTGCATGTCGCGTGGACAATTAACGACGAAACAGGTGATAGTGGACGCATTGATTGACACGCGTATAAGGAGATCACTTAAAAGTCACACAGATTGCACGTGACATGATATGGGCCCAGCAGCTGTCGTGGGCTAAGGCCGAACTCATGCCAGACCCTAGATGGATTTGGCCTATCTGGATTTCGCCCCAGCTGGGGGTCAAACATCCCAGGGGTTTTCCACCAGAGGACCGTTGGGGATATCAGACGGTTCCAGACCCAGACAGAACATTTAATGCAATTATGGGTAGGAGTGTGCATCGAGCGAACCGTCTTGACAAGACGACGGGTCGCATAAGTCTTATCCCTGCCAGATTCGTACTGGAGGCGGCGGAAAGCAGATCATGTCAATTCAGAGAAAATCACGGTGACTTTGACCCGTAATTCTCGGGATGAATCATGATGAAAAGAGGTACTCGATCCTGGGAACAAGGGCCTATAGGCTCTCTGCCCTGGGGTCATAGATATATATATGTATGCAAAAATTGATCATATATATATACACCTGAGATAGATGCGTAAAAACTAATTTCTCTGTCCAAAAAGAGAGATATCTGACTTAAGCATCGGAGAGTTTTTGCAGGTGACCACCCTCGCCTCTCCGATCTAGCTTAAGGTCGAGAACATCTTGGGACAGTGAAGATACGTGGACAATTGGTAAGAACTGTGCCAACACATATTAGCTTCACCATACAACACTATATTCTACTTGAACCAAATACTCCATAGAATGATAGCAAATATTGCAAAACTATCTTTGTCGAGATTCCAAAAAATAGCCAAAATTGCATCTCGAGCAGACAAACCAACAATGGTTTTAATAAGCTTCCAAAAGTCTATTTGCTTCCACACACTCTTGCTCGCTTGATAGTGGAACAAAGCATGTGGAAGGTCTTCCTTAGCAATGAGACACCGAGCACAACAAGGGTTAATGGCAATGTTCATCTTTAATAAATTGTCACAACTTGGAAGAGCATGGTGAAAAACTCGCCAGAAAAAATATAGAGGAATGTGCAATTTCCACGATGCTTTCCACCATTTAAACATAAGAGAAGAACTCAATCCCAACTGATTTATGCGTCCATTTAAGAGGGGATAATAACCACTCTTTATAGAATATACCCTTTTTGTTTGAAAATGCCAAATAAGTCGGTCAGCCTGCTAGGAAAGACTCAAATAAAATGAGATGGGGCCTATATTTGCACCCCCAATTAGCATAAAGGCACCCATCTTAATAAGAAAAAGACTAAATTAAATAAAGTAAAACATATTTAAAAATTAAAAGATTAAAAACACTCGATACACCCCATTTCTTAAGCCAGTCTTCAAGCCAAGCGTTTTTTTTATTCTATTCCTTCTACTCCTTAATCTTTGTAACTAATCCAAGAATTATCCAATCATCTATTTATTCGTGTTACTCTTCTCTTTATTTTCATTTTTTTTTGGGCTTGAATGGCCTTTTATTTTTTATTTATTTTTTATTTCTTTGGGTTATTTATCTTATTCTTTATAACTAATATAAACTTCTTCATTTTATGATTTTTTTTTTACATTTCTTTGCTTTGGTGATTGGGTATAAATTTTTTTTCTTGATTATTCTTGTTTATTTTAAGGTGTAAATAATTTTTAATTTGTGGATGGGAATTCATCATATAGTGAAAAAATTCCTTTTGGTATGAAACGAACGTGAGTTTTCTTCGTATTGTGAATTGCATATATTCTCATAGTCATGTAAATAGATTAGATTTAAAAAATCAATTATTACATTTTATTTTTTATGGTGGTGTTTTGTTGGTGTTGGGAGGTAGATGGCGATGTCTTACAATAATTTTTTAGTGTCTGTTTTTTTGTTTTTTTTTGTTTTTTTAGTTTGAAGTATTTCTTTCCTCCTTGGTTTCATTTGTGTGTTCTAGTGGAAGAATTTTCTGAACCAATAAAATATTTAGAAATAATAAATAACAATATCACATCATTAAGTAATAAAATATCTACTTCTAATTTTTCGTTAGTTTTAGGAAAAAATTTGTGTTGTTTCTTCTTCTACTCTTTTTTTAAATGAAAAAATTAGAATGGGGTGCTTTAATTCAAGTTACCTTTGATGACCATTTATCATAGGGATAAAGTTGTACTAAATTAAATAATTTACAAAAAAAAGGGTACCTTTATATTTGAAAGGGTGTGAATATAGCTACCCAAACGAGATAAAGAAGCTATATTTGAACCCACACTAATATTAATACAATAAAAAGACAAAATAGGACAACACATTAAAATGCAAATTAAAAGTACCATAAGCACCCTCCAAAACAAATTTTCTTCCCTGAACTTCCATTTGCCAAAAAATTGAATTGATAATTTGTAAATTTTAGGATCATCATTGAATCATAGAATAAACAAACAACCACATTAAAAGAAAAATGCAAAACCATAGGTTTACGTGTTTTAAATTACAAAGAAGAATTGTACTAGAAACAACAGTCTCATGCAAATTGGTTAGACTCTGAGGATCAAAATACTAAATATTTTCAAGCAAAGGCTTCTAGTAGAAAACTGAGAAATGCAATTTGATGTCTTCGGAATGATAGGGTTTTGTGTGAAAATGAAGATGATTTCGATCCTATTATAGAGGATTATTTTTGGACAGTCTTTCAAAGTTCTAGGCTGTCTGGGGAGTTTCTTGAGGTAGCGTCCAAGCATATCACTAGTCGGCTTTTCCAAGATGAGAGGGACATTATCTCTCATCCTTTTTTAGCTGATGAAGTCACTAAAGCTTTGTTCGCTATGGATTCTAATAAAGCTCCAGGTATTGATGGATTTCATGGATTATTTTTCCAAAAGCAGTGGGATGTTATGGGCCCATACATTACTAAAGCTTGTCTTAGTGTTCTTAATGATGGTGGTTCGGTCAAAGCTATCAATCAGACAAATATAGTTTTAGGTCCGTTAATCAGGTATTACCGAATATAATTAATTCTCAATTAATTACGTGAGGTGGTAATGCGGAAATAGTAAAAATAACACAAGATATTTTTACTTGGTTCAGTTATCTCCCGATAACCTACGTCCAAGGGGCCACGCCCAGAGAATAAACACTATTAGTAAAGTTTGAATGAATACAAACACCAATTTGACTTATACAATAAAAGACTCCCTCTTTTGATTGTCGCAATGTGGATGTATTCCTTCACCAACGTGTCTAGCGAGCACCACTCGTCTTAGGTTGACTTCGTTCTTCTGAAATCCCTTCAGGTACTTGAAGTCGATAATCAGCACCTCTCCCGAAGTGCTATCACGCACACGACTTGGACACCTCCTAAGTCTAAAATATGGCTAAAAGAAAAACTTTTCTTTTACACTCAATAGCCGAAATACAATAGTGGTCTCTCTACCTAAAGCTACTCTTGAGTAGCCTTTAAATAGAGAAGGGAGTAAGCCTTCACATTAATATCTGCCGATGAACAGTAAAAAGCATTTAATGTTGATTAGAAGACTTGCAAAATCAGAAAAGTTTGTTACCAAACTTAGAAAAACGGATCTGGAAAATAACAGCTGATTCTGTCCACATGTTGCAACATGATCTGTCAACCAGTCATGTTGTAACAGAAAAGGAAACTTTCAGATTACTTTCCTGAAACAAAATAATCAGTTACTCAAACCTAATTCACAGCTAATAGCACGAATTAGAGTAATTGTAATCAGTAAGAATCAGTACAATTAAGTTAAGGAAACTTCCATAAAAGATATTGACATAAAATATTCATTTAAAAGAATTTCCTTAATGAAATAGTGACATATTAGTGACATATACTCAAAACTAATTTAGGTAAGAGTCACTTACCTATTTCCTATCAATTAAATCTGTGTATGCATTAATAAGATCAGATTTTTATGATTAACAACTATACAAATCGTGACCTAAAGCATATAAAAGGCAAATACTGAAAAATCAAATCAGATCAAATATTTAGTTGCATGTTATAACATGACCAGGAAACCAGTTATGTTGCAACATGAAGTTGCCAACAGATTTTCCCTTTCAATCTCCCCCTTTGGCATCTTTTAGAAAAATATTTGATATACCTGCAAAACAAAGTCAGTATACAGCCAAAACATTATCATGCTTTCTCCCCCTTTTGGACAAAAGATCCAAAGGCAATGAAAATAAACACAAAAATAAGTGATAAAAACTATCAAACACAAAACATCTGATCACAGTTTTATCTTTCATGGCTCCCCCTCAGAAAAACTCCCCCTTACTATATGACATGATCATCAAAAAGGAAGGAAAGAAGCATGTCTTCCATTAATTTTGAGGATTCATTACAACCAAAAGCTTCTGCAAAACTAGAAAAACTATCAAAAGAAGTAGGAGAAAAGAAAGTGAACAATGATAAAAGAAATATGCAAAGACAACCCTTTCGTTACCCGTAACTGAAAAAGGAAATGAATTAGAGCCAAAAAAGTTTTGAGAAATCAAACAACCAGCTTTTGGAATATGTTTCAACATATGACATCAACAAGCAGATTTTCCATTAACTATTTTTAAAAAAAAATCATTTTATTCCCATGTTGTAATATGCCTCATTTTACCACAAAGTCAGAACTTTTCATATGGAAAGCTAGAATGAAAAATAGAAATTAATGAATTTTTATTAATCATAAAATGATTTTAAAATAGACAGAACTTACCATTTTTATCCTCCAAAATTTTCAAAAAATTTTAGGTCAAATCAATCACCAAAAATTGAAAAATAACTGACATATCTTATTTTGCTGATCTCCACAAAAATTCACATTTATTACAGGCTTTTATGTGTACTGTGATTTCTTGAGCAGTATAACTTTGTTTATTACTACTGCATTTTTTTATTTTTATTTTTATAACAGCACAAAAATGAAGTACCCACAGTCAGTAGCTTTCACTCTATCACTGAGGTAGCCCTTTTCACATGGTAGATCGTCTTCTACTGTATTTGTGATACATAGCACCGGATTACTCATGGATGGCTTTCACACATCAGTGTAGGTAGCTTTTTCTGACTATAGAGCCTGTTTTCACAAAAATTCTTTTCTGAGATCAAACAATCAAAAGTTAGTCAGTCAAAATCCAATTTAAGATTTTCAATTTTTCCTGAAATATTCAAAGATTTTAAAAGATAAAAACAACAAAAACTATATATTAGAAAATCAATTCATAATTGACAAAATTTCATCTTTTTCTAGATTTTTTTTTAAGTTTTCCAGATACAAATATCCCAACTTTAAAAGGCAAAACTTAGCACAAAATTAAAAGTAACAAATCACATGGAACATATCCCTAAGGTTTTTCTTAAGGAATAAAAAACAATCAATGTCAAAAGATTTTGTGGAAATATCTGCAAGTTATATCTCTGTATCAACTTTTCCAAAATTAGTGAGTTTAATTTAGGCTCAATCAAAGAAGAAAAGCACACATATTTCATCAAATTCATATACCTTTTCCTTGTAACCATGAAATCACCAATACTACCTGTCATTAGGTTAGACGGATGATTTTTCTTCACCTTGGATGGGGGTTCAGCATATATAATATCTCTCTATTCAGTTGATGTAGCAACATCAGAATTTGGCATTGAAACATGACTGTCTGGATCTACAACAGCGTCAGGCTGTGTTGTAACATGCATTTTTGAACCATAATCCCCCACAGCTTCATCAATAAAGCTATTTATCTCATTCTTCTTGTGATCCACCAGTATAACTTTGTCACCTGTCATGTGCTTAGAACACCCAAAATCGTTAGTAGCACATGTTCTAAAACAAGTTAAAGAAGTAGAACAATTCAAATCTGATTTCTTTATCCAAACTTTCCTTGTTTTATTTGAAAAATCAATCTTTTTCCCAGGTGTTTTTCTTTGGAAAGGAATCATGTATGACAAATATTTATTTTCCAAAAAATTCATCAATGTAAAACACCACGGTCTGATATGACCTTTAACTCCGCAAAAGTGACAAGTTGGAATAAACTTACAGTGCTTACCTGTCGAATCGGATTCTGCTGATTTCTGGTATGTTGCAACATCAGCACAGTTACCTATTACTGGTGAAGCAATTTTATTCTGTGTTACAACATAAGGTTTCTGTGTTGCAACATCGATACTTGTTCCTGCACCAGAGTTAGAAACTGAACTCTTAACAAAAATAGTTTTGGAGTTAGAGTGCTCACTTTTAAATCCGAGTCCTTTATGATCGAGACTGGATTTTCCAACGGACAAAATATGATCCAAACTAGAAGTCCCTGAATTCAACATTTTTAAGGACTTTTGAGTCCTTTCAAGTTCAGCCGAGACTTCTTTTAGTTTTACTTCTTTTTCAGCCAACAAGGTCTCTAATTTCTGCACTTTGATCTCCGAGTTCTCCTTGTACTGAATAAGGGCAGAAATCCTTCCTTCAAGCAATCTGTTCTGATCAACCACTCTAATCCATTGAGAATATATATTCTCATATGATGCTTGAATTGATTCTTCATTCAGTTCAGATTCATCACTGTCAGAATCAGTGTCATGATCTTTTTCTGTCCCGGATGTTGCAACAGAACTTTTCCGCGTAGACTGTGTTGCAACACGACCTGCAGATTTCTGCAAAGAAAAAACATCATCTGAAACCAAAGAAACACTAAAGGCTACGTGATTACTTACATGGTTGTCGTCTTCCTCATGACTACCTTCAGATTCCTCATCACTCCATGTAGAGGTCATAGCCTTTGCCTTTTTCTTCAAGGTATTAGCACACTCAGCATGCATGTGACCGTATCCCTTACAATCCCTGCACTGAATTCCTTTAGTTTTCTTATTAATATCAGATCTGAAAGAATTATTACATTTAAAAGAATTCGAAGCGTTCATTGTTGATTTTGGCCGCTTGCTAAATTTTTTCAAACATTTGTTTGAACCATCAAGTAGTGGGAGACGAGATATAGAAGCACCTTCTGTCATGAACGTCATACCTGAAAACAGATCAAATACACTGCAAGATCTCACTAAAAACGTTAGTGTCCCGCTCTGATACCAATTGTTAGGTCCGTTAATCAGGTATTACCGAATATAATTAATTCTCAATTAATTACGTGAGGTGGTAATGCGGAAATAGTAAAAATAACACAAGATATT
>JXTC01001024.1:0-28592 GCA_002914845.1 Trema orientale | reverse complement strand
TTTTTTTTTTTTTTTTTCTTTTCCATGAAACAGCAAACTGGTATTAAGTAGCAAGATGAAAGTTACAAAAACTTTTAGAAATACTAAAGAACTCAAGAATACTTGAGAGAGAATGGCAGAGAGAGGAAGGCTATGATCTTCGTTGGTGTGTTTGAAATGAGGAGGAGAGTTCTCCTTTTATAGGTTCAGAAAATGGTGGTTACCATGCTTGCTCTTAATGGGCATTATTTTCCATAAAGCCAAAATGGCTGTTACTGCCCAAAACCGCCAGCCATTGATGCTTGGCTTTTATTTTTTTTTTCTTTTCCATGAAACAGCAAACTGGTATTAAGTAGCAAGATGAAAGTTACAAAAACTTTGTAACTGGTCTGTTTTATGAAGCAAAAAACGTAAATGAAAGGAGAAAAAAAAATTGGACAGTAACAAAAGGTTGGGCTTACTATGGTCCAATTTTCGATCCGTCATTCGTGTCCGCAGGTGCAGGCACACACGAGCCCATGCAAATTCAGGCCCAAGCCCGATGATTTGCACCCCCCCTGCGCGCGCCTGAGAGAGCATCTGTGGTAGTTATTCTTACCACCATCACAAAACAAGGTTCTTTATAAACCACTTGAACCAAGCTTTTCCCACCAATGTGGGACTCTCATTTTCCCTTTCATTTTTCCATTTCAATGGTGCACTTTTGAGCAACAATTTCTCATTCATCCGTACACCATTTTGAGCATGTGAATATACGAAATCGATGTACTCGCGGAGGAGAACAAGAATTCACCAAGACCTTTCATCAATAAGATGTGGGTCCCACTCAATTTTTAGCTTCAAAATGGCTCATGAAAATGGGTTCTTTAACACTAATTTGGACTTTACAAAATACATGGGCTTCCAAGCCCAAGACAAGCCCAATAACTAAACCCATTTCTTCCATTTTCCAACAGTTACTTCTGTAATGGATCTTGCCAGTGACCATATTGCATCACAGCTGAAAGCCTGAAAATAATATTCTGAGTTATTCAAAACACATGCTTGCAATAATCCAAAAAAAAAAAAAACGAACATGATTGAATCATATTCTCAACATTATCTAAAGTCACTTATAAATGGTATATGATAAACACTGGGGAAATATGATTTTATTTCATGGAGTATTTCTGGTTTGAGATCTTAGGTATTCTTATTACAAGTTGAGGAAATATGAAAAATGACCATTTTCAAATAATTTTCAAAATTCGGTCATTTTGTAACAGTATTTGAAAAAAAGAAGATTTAGGGTTGGAGGTTTGATCACCATCAACAAGGAGATCAAGGAGAAGCACGCTATAAGAGGTAAACCTTAATCTCATCTCTAGGGTTTTGTATCTAGATTTTATTTATGTTATACATGATCTTGTATATGATGTATGCGTGTTCTATGGTTATGAAAATTATTTTCATGTAAAAATTTTAAAACCTAAATCTGCTATTTTTCATGCATGCACTGGGAAAAAAAAAAAAACAAAGACGTAATTTCATCCTAAATTCATTGTCTTTCAACTTTCTCATGATCCTCATATTGTTTAGCAATTATTTGGTGTATTTAGCTTTAATTTATAATGCTTTGGCTTTGTTACTTCTGTAATGGATCTTGCCAGTGACCATATTGCATCACAGCCGAAAGCCTGAAAGTAATATTCTGAGTAATTCAAAACACATGCTTGCAATAATCCAAAAAAAAAAAAAAAACGAAAATGATTGAATCATGTTCTCAACATTATCTAAAGTCACTTATAAATGGCATATGATAAACACTGGGGAAATATGATTTTATTTCATGGAGTATTTCTGGTTTGAGATCTTAGGTATTCTTATTACAAGTTGAGGAAATATGAAAAATGATCATTTTCAAATAATTTTCAAAATTCGGTCATTTTGTAACAGTATTTGAAAAAAAATGCTATTTTTCAAACTATCATCCAAAGTATAGCCATTTGGCTAAAAGCCTCTTTTTACCATTTTTTCAACAATTACGCGTACAGCATGTGCTCTGCATCTGTAGATTGATATTCATATGATTTTGACTGAGTACCGCACGTTTTCCTGACTTCTATAGTCATACTCCTAACAAATGCAACAAAGTTTTTGACCTCTTGCATAACTTCCCTTAGTTCCTTTGCAATATTTTCGAGTACGAAGGATGTTTGCATGGTACACTAGTACATAAAAATATTTCATTTAGTGACATTAACCTTAAAAATATCACAATAACAATATTTTGTGACATTTGCTAAAAAATTTCATTAATTTACAAAGATATTATCATCTTTGAAAAACATATTTTAAAAATTAGATTTAATAACATTTTAAAAATGTCACTAAAGTTTGTCTTTAGTAGCATGTTTCAAATATCAGTGACATTTTACTTTAGTAGTATTGTAAAAATGTGATTAAAGTTAGATTTTAGTAGGATTTGAAAAATCAATTAAATTTTTAGATTTAGTGACATTTTAAAAATGCCATTTATTAATCTCCAAATTATTGATAATTTTAAGAAGAAATATATCAAAATGAAAAAGTATAAGTTTAGACATAAAACTACTAAGAAAAAATATATATAAAAGAGGAGTATGAGTACTCCCTATGTTTCTCTCTTTTTATTAATTTGTTTATTTACTATCATATTACGTTTCAAAAAAAAAATAAAATGCACCATCATACTCAATTTAGCTAAAAATAAATACATTTTTTATTCTCAAAGAAGTTAAATGACAAAAGAATTTGTAAAAAAATAAAGGTTTCTAACACTTACACCTACAAAAACCGAAAAAAATTACAAATATACGGAAGTCATACTTTTTTCTAATTTTCGTATGGTTTTTATTAGGAAAGTAAATAGTTATTAGTTAGTTACCAGAAACCAGTTACTATTTTAAAAATGGTATTTTTTTAAATATTTTTTAGAAAATAGTATTTTTCTAATAAAAACTGTACGCACCTTAAAAAACACAAAACCACCATATTTTTTAATTTTTTTTTTTCTGAAACACTGTATATTGTGTAACTTTCCCAAAAAATAAAGAAACCATTTTAGAAAAATTACATCCATAATAATTATAAAATAGTTATATAAGTAGAAGGGATCTCCTGTAATAAACTCTATGAAGAATACAATCCTCTAAAAAAACCATTAAAAAAGGGAAGGGAATGTAAAATCAGTTTTACAGCCAAGTTCAATAATTTCATAATTATCGTATAATAGATTATTAGATTAATTAATTCAAATTATAAAATATATTCTAAATTTTAAATTAAAGATGTGTGTATAATTTATGGCAGACGAATGATAATTTAAATTAAAGATTACTGCAAAACAAAAGAATTTAAATTTAAAATCTTTGTAGATTCCTTAAATTTTCTAGTAAATTTAAATTTAATTTCTTTTTAGAATTCCTAAAATTTAACATACCAAGCAAACAAACTTAAAATGAAAACTAAATTATCTACTACTAAGTTGTATATTTTATCATCTACCTAACCGTGTGCCTTCATGCACTCCACCAATAAATGCTTCTCTCAAGATTAAGTTTAGCATTTACATTTTCATCTTATTATATTTCATATCTATTTCATCTCCAAGCTTCTATTTCATATTTCCTTTTGCAAGCTAGTTTTTTTTGTTTTTTTTTTTAATCAATTTTTCTAATGATTTCTTTTGATTCTTTGTTAGGTTTACTTATTTAGTTAAAATGATGGTTTGTCTGATGCAACTCATTTATAGAGGAGAAGAAAGCGACTGGGAAAAATAAAAGGGAAAGAGAAAGTAAATACCTATAAAATTTGATCCATATGTATAAATCTTCTCTCTTCTTTCTTTTTACTCCTACATGAAATTTCTGCATTATTTTTTATAACAAAATATCATTTATTTGTTTTTCCTTTGTTTATTTTTTCAGGAATCCAGTAAGAGACATACGATGAGAGATAGGTACAAGGATTACCTAAGCAATGTTGATATTTTTTTTAATTTATTTTTCAAGATTCCGACAAACGACATGCCGATGAGATGGATACAAGGATATCTATGGAAAGTGAAGAACTCGATTCACCATTTTAGCTGATCTATTTTTGTAGCCTTTAATTCAATATATTTTTGTATAAATTTTGAATTTATAAAATTCTTTATTTTTATCAATCAATAATCTATTTATTTTTTAATTTTCATTTTTTGTTGTTTTTGTTCTGGGAAAAGTTATATTGGAATTATTACTTTGAATACAAAAATAGTAAAAGAATAAAAAGGAACTTGTAAACATTAAATCAATTAATTTACATGCAATAAATATAGTTATATATAATAATTTGCTAGCATCCAAATATCGTGGATAACATATTTTTTATTGACTACTAAAGAAAACACAATAAATAAATAATTAAATCCACTTTATATAATTTTTTCTTTAAATAAATAGCAACCAGAAGTTTTATAGGTAATAATAAATTTTCTTGATCTAAATATGTGATTTAGACTAGTGACATTTTTTCAAATGTCATTAATATAGTTTAATAATATTTTTAAAATACTACTAAAACTTTTCTTTTATACTTTTAAATTTTTTTTTTCATTTATTAAGTTAAATAATTCAGTGACATTCGGAAATGTCACCAACACAGTATTGTAGCATTTTATAAATGCCATTAAAAAGGATGATATAGTGAAATTTGAAATGTTACAAGACTTTTAGCCGCACGAGTATATTTTACATTTGCTACAAATGCTACCAACATCATAAATTCCACTAAAAATAAGTAATAAAGACATTTTTAAATGTCACATATGAGAGTTTTTGTTTTAGTGATAAGTAAATGAACCATGCAACAATGGGCGTTGTTGTATCTTTCCAGCCATGATAATATTAAGAATTACCTCCCTTAATTAAATAGGACATTCTCAGTTACATAAAGAATCCTTCATAGAAATCTTCTCTCTTCATTTTTGTGTGCCATCTTCCAAAAGATGTTGACATGTTACAACATGTTCACTGAACTTGTATTGTCATGACCCAAATCTCGGGCTAGTGGCATAAAAGAAATTTCACAAGTGGAAATTCGATAGCTATTATAAACTTCAATTTTTAAGAAAACGACGTTTAGTTTCAAATGACGTTTTAGAAAAAGTTCATAAAAATAATCTAAATTGTAAATGATGGTATTTAGACCTAATACTTAGGACAAATCATGCATGCATGCAAATATGGAATTTACATGATCACATCATGAATGCAACGGAAAAAATAGCAGATTTAGGTTTTAAAATTTTTATATGAAAATAATTTTCATAACCATAGAACACGCATACATCATATACAAGATCATGTATAACATAAATAAAATCTAGATACAAAACCCTAGAGATGAGATTAAGGTTTACCTCTTATAGCGTGCTTCTCCTTGATCTCTTTGTTGATGGTGATCAAACCTCCAACCCTAGATCTTCTTGTCTATGCTTTTGCTTTTGGTTGATGAGGTGAATGGGCACTAAGTTGAATCCTCTGTTGGAGAACGATCAAGAACACCTTCTTGATCTTTTGGATTAGCGGGACTTGAGATGGGACTGTGAGATTGTAAGAAACATTTTCTCTCTCTCTTTCTCATTGTAATTGGCGTAAAACCTCTCTTTCTCCCCCTTTGTTTCACGTGTAGCACCTCTAGTGTTTCTGTGCAGTTTTTTCTCTCATATATCTTATATATATGAGGCCTAAAACTGCTAATCCTAGTCCAACTAGGATTGAGTTTGTTCTCCAATTTGGGCTTTGGGTATATTTTTATAAATATATCCAACTCATGAAACTTATTTATAAAAATACAAACTTCTGTGTAGAATCATTATTTTACACAGTTTTATGAAACTAATTTCACAAATACTGTCAACCAATTAATAAGTTTTATTGAGTTAGACAAGGGACCTAATGGATCCAAATAACCTAAGCTCCAATAATATGATAAATACATAATAAGTCTTATTATGGTATTTATATAAATATTATTAGTAAAGGGGATACTCCACTAAAGGCCCAATACTGCACTCTTAGATTAAATGTCATGTCTTTTATAGAGATTTAATCAACTAGCCTTGATTAACCGATTCATCTAGCATATTCTTATACCACATATAGAATCCCTATACAATGCCGTAGTTGGATAGGTGAAATTACCGTAGTACCCCTCCAACACCTATTTACCTTTAAGTTACCATCTTTCTATCAAGGAATAATGTTATCAATAATTTTGTTCTCAATGGCCATTTAGACAAAATTATCGACCAATTCACAAAGTGAATACTAAGATCTTACATTTAATTATTCTATAAATCTTGAAAAACCTTAAAGTGACATTAATGTATAGTGTCCTGAACTATTTGATGTTCCCATCAATTCATAAGCCATAACCTCCAATATGCCAGAGTTTGCCTCTAATTTCATAGAGACTAGTCTTTTAACAAATCAAAAGGCTACATACAACCCATGAAAGTAAGTCCAGTCAAACATCAAGGATTAAGATCTACATGCTAAGAGCTAGTTTGTGGTAATATAAGAATTGAGTTATGGCACTCTAATTATTTATATTACCTGGTCCTGTTCAATACACATAACTTATTTATATTATACTAGTGTTTCTATCAGAAGTCAGATACTTCAATGATTTGAGACACATCATTTCTACTAAGATAGACAAACACTACAATCTTTTGTAAATAAAATATTCCATCTTTATTTACAAATTGTGAATTAATTCTTTTAGACTTAAATAAAGAAACAAGTCTCCTCATAATTAACACTTAATCATGTTTGTTTCTTTATTCACAAGTAAAGTCATGGAATCTTTTTTAGATAAATAAACTATTCAACTGAGACAGTTTAATCTAGCAGATATCATAATTACATGTAAGAGAAAGTTGTTTACACTAAAAGGGTAAAATTAGAAATCTGCTTTTTAGGGCAAATATCCCAACAGTAAATTTCCACGGTTTGTGTGATTACCACTAGACATAGATTGATAATGTAATTCATAAAATATTTCCAAGTATCATTATTAAACTCAAAGTTTATGTATAGTGGTTATACAAACCAAATCCATAGTACGAGCCATACGGTATTACTACAAATTCAAATAACTAAAATGGGAGCCTTCCTAGTGATTACCCAATTTACTAAAATTGGTAACAAGCTTTCTCCAACTGATTTTGCTCCTAAATTTCCCCAAATTACACTGGATACTACGCAAGAGGAAGGAGGGGTGAGCTAACACTTAGTGTGAGAATCAATTACAGGTTTTTATTTTTGTGTAAAATACTTATTATTTCAAAATCCTACATGCTTACTAATTTTGCAAAATACATCCAAGGGCTTTATAAATAAAATTTCCAACACAATGTATACAATTTCAAATTCCTAATCGATTATCCGAATACTTGCACATTCCAATCAAGTCACACACACACACACACATCAATCACCATCTGACATAGTCCGAAAGTTCTCCCAATGGAACTCTGTGCTCAAGATATAATAGGTCCGTATGTCCTACTTGGACATTTGTGCACTGATAGCCATTGTGTATCAAATAATACAATATATAATGTGGATGTATGAAATAGATATGTACAATCAATGTTCATATCATAAAATCAGCCATGCAATAATTTCCAAAAAATTTTGGCCACACAATAGTTGCTTTTGTCAAAATCCACAAATTCAAGTTTCTACAGAAAACATCATAAAAAGAATATATGTGACACATCAACCAATGTGACGTGCCTCCTATGCAGTTCAATATCAATCATATGATCCAAAATAATTTATGAACACAATTTTCACAATTCAATCCATAAATTCCACATTCGATCAAATAAGTGGATTTGTAATAAAAACCAATGTAAAGTTAAGTAATCAAATCTCTATCTCTATCAAGTAATAAGAACTTGTTACTAAGACTCGTGATAATTCCTTTGTGTTGTTTGGAATTAGAATTCAATTAACTTACTTTAGAAAATCACTTTTCTAATGAAGCATCAATTGGAAAAGTAGACACTACCACTGTGTTTCTAGCATCCAAAATAACTAAGTTAGATATATAATTCGATAAATTCGGGTCTGGACTGAAACCCGATCCTGACACGCAAATCAAGATAAAATCTAAAGCCTCTTGTCTCGAAATTTATGCTAGTTCAGGACATACCAATGTTATATATTAAAACTTGTTTCTCAATCTTATTGAATCCAAATTTAAGGTCGGAACTTTGTTTAGAGGCCCCAAGCCATAAACGGGCTTTAATTACAAAAGTTATGAAAACTTTTCAAACATTATTTTCAAAATACCAACTTTCTCCGGCAACGGCGCCAAAAACTTGTTAGTTGGAATCTGTAACTATAAATTATACTCCCACACTCCCGTGCAAGTGCATACAGTCATAAGTAGTATAGATATGGAAGTAGAGTATTGCATCCACGAGAATTGATTTTTAATTCAATACTAAGTATCAAAATTATCTCAATCCTAACTTCATCCAAACAAACGATATAAAGATTTTGAAAAAATAAAATAAAGCAACTAAACTAGTATGCAAAATGAATAAAAGATAAATCAACAAGAAAAATGTATAGGTTTATTAATTCCCCAACCATTCTCTTGTCATGCTATTTCTTAATTTCTCTCTTAAATTAATTAATCCACTAGAGTTGTCAACCGAGAATTCGAATGTATTCACAAACTCCTTTCCAAGACATAAGTGAAAACACCTAGACAAGTTAATATGTTACTCCTAACATAAATTGACTAGATTTATTAAGTTTAGTAATTCTCAAATAGATTACACAAGTCACATTGGTATATTTCTATCCTATACAAACTTACCCCAAACTAAGTAATCTTATATTGTTTAACTTAAGTCCAAATTTTTAATCCTTTTTCCAAACTCATAGAAATTTCACTCAACAATCTATTTAGTGATCAATTATATAGAAGCAATAAGTACAAGGTAAAATAAATAACTCAACAATAGATTTAATTAATAAAAGAGGAGATAAATAAACAAACACAAGTTACTAGGTTGGTTCATATAGTAAAACTAGACCAAAAATATTTAGTTCATAATATAAATTGAGAACAATAGTATTTTAGTACAATAGAATCAAGAAATACAAATATCAAAAAGAAAAGAGTTTTAGAATTCCCCCTCTTTGAAGAGCTTGAAGGTGTTCATGGAGGTTGTCAATCTCCTCCTCCAAAATTAGTTCTTGCTCTCTTGAATCCTTTCTTGAAGATTTACTCTTAATAATATCACTCTCTAAATATAGAAAATATAAAGAAAAAGCTCACAAGAGAATAAATAGAAGATGGTATGAACAAAGGGTGGTTTTGATGTTGTGGAGGAAATCAAGAAATAGACGATTGGAGCTTGTATTCATCTTCTTCTTCCCCTTCTTCTTCTCCTTCCATAGCTGCATCTTTCTCTCTCTCTCTCTCTCTCTATCCCAACATGCCTCTTTCAATCCCAAAAATAGGGTTTTAAAGAGGTGGCTCTTGCAACTCTAAGGCATATCGAATCTGGACCTTTGGATCGTCAAAGAGTTAATCTCGACCGTCAATTATTAACCCAGGACGTAGAAGGCGGCGCCGTGGCGTTATTTTTCGCACTGCAGTGCCAAAACTATCCGAGAGTTGGCGTTAGGGTGCCACTTTGGTGCTGTAGTGCCACTTTTCTACTAGTTTAGCGCCCCAGCTTCCTGGATGCACCATTTCTATGTTTTAGCTCCGATTTGCCTCATTTTTATTGTGTTGCAACCGTATTGGATTCAATTTCGATTTCGATAGTTGAAAAACCCATTTGGGAGGCAAAAATTTACCTCATTTTGCATCAAACACTTTTGTTTTATTCTCCTATCAACATAAACAAACGAAACATGAAAACAACAAGAAAACACTTGAAACAACTTAATTCAAATAAGAACATAGCAAAACTTAAGGCATAATAGCACTAGATAACTCCAATTTTATGGAGTTAACAAGGCCCCAAGCCATAAATGGGTCTTAATTACAAAAGTTACGAAATGTCACTTTTCAAAAATTATTTTCAAAATACCATCTTTTCCCCTTTAAATATAACAAAAATCAGATTTCAATCTTACACATGCCAATCATTCTTTTCATCACTTCACTCACACCATTTGCAACACAAGGTATTATAATCATATCACAAACTCTCCAAAAATAATTATGCAAATACCAATATTTTGTTACAAAATTGTCCAAAGAGTTCAAACACACACCAGAATCAAATCTCAGGTAATGCGTGGTTGAGAAGTGTTGGGATTGATCGGGGGAGGCCTTACACACCGACAGGGAAGCAAGAATATTAGTTCATCATTATTTAAGTCCTGTGCTCGGTTCCTTAATATTCAAGTCTTGTGCTCAGTTCCTCATAAAAATATATACCAATGCAAATTTTGTGCGATTTAGGCTGTATTAATTTGACATATTTACCAATTTTCAGAAACACCACATAATAAATCCGAAACTACAGAGATAAAGTTGGTTGAATTCTTAAAAACTATGGTTATTGCAAGAAAAATACTATGACAATAATATTGGGGTGAAAAAAATGAACAGATCTCCTAATATAGATGACAAGAGGTCAGTTTACAGATCATTGTAAGAAACAAATTAAAGCAATCCAGAAGAAAAAAACTAATGATCTGCCTTTTCCAGGACTGTTGACCAAGTTTGTTGTAATGTATACAATACACGGGATAAAACATAATATAAAACATAAGTAAGCAGTACATGATTTCGGACATATATAAACAAATATAATCCATTATTTTAGTTTTATGCTTGATCAAACCCCCAATCAGCTAGTACCAATTAGCCATTAGTATTAAAGACTTGTTATTATGCAATCCTCAAGTGACAAGCTGTAATAATTAATCCCACATTAATTACCCTAACTCCCATCTTAGTTAATTTGGAAAAATATCACTTTTTGCAAGTTATTTTAGAAATATCACTTTTATAAATATTTATAAAAGTATTATTTTTCTTCAAAATTGGTATTTTTCAATAGTACTCAAGGTTAGCAGTTAGGTTACTTGGGATAACGAATCTAGTTACTTGAAGTAACTGTTCAAGTTACCAGAATACCTCAATATTGAAGGGTACTCCTCAAAAGTACTATTATTGGATCCTCATCCTTCCTTTGGGCAGTCACTTTTTTTTGCTTACACAGTTTCATGCCCCAATTAACTTTACTCGAGAGACCGGCGTGTATATAGCTCGTGCTAGATAGAAAATCAGATCGAGTGCCTGGCCGCTTCTTGTAGTCTCGTTAGAAAGATGCTCCATATGTGTTGAGCTTTGATAGCTATCCGAAGGAGGAGTTGCCACATACAAAGCCTTTCTCGCATCCAGAACTTCCTTCTTTTTCATCACACCTCGGCCGTTTCATGTTGACGTTAGCGGCTTCAGGCCGCATATATAGAACCAGATTGAATTATTCCAACACTCATGAATACCATAGCTCTTGCCTCTTGGCAGAAATAATTCTTGACAGAATTTACTAATTAGAATGAACATGATCATATAATAGCATTTGATCTTTGAAATACTTTAAGAGAAGTATCAAAATCTTATAAGCATATTCCAGCTAGATTAAAATGCTTTTCCTAATTATCCAAAATAGTTTGATTTGCTTAATTCATCAAGCACTCAGAAATATCAGTACTGAGAGCGATCCATTCTTAATTTTCATTTAAATGGCTGACTCTCAAATAATGAAACATATACCTCTTTGGTTGTCAGACCGGTGAATGGAGTGGGTCTTATGTATATATACATGTTATATATAGGTCATTGTAAAGTTGAACACTAGTATTTGCATAACTAATATCCTTATTAAATATAAGGGCGCGTCTACAGTAGGGGCGCCCCTACGTAGGGCCCTGTCTATTCACCGTTGGATGGGAATCTGTATATAAATAGACTCTCCACAGATTCCCGTTATTCTCCACAGATTTCCATCCAACGATACTTAAAGCATGACCCTACGTAGGGACGCCCCTACCGTAGCCATCCCCTAAATATAAAATAAGGTTTGTGAAGTGTTAATGTGCAGTCATTATTCGCAATCACCAACCGTCCTTGTGAAGAACCACTAAAATGCTTATTATAAAATAAAGACAACTTCAACTTTAAAGTTTTTTCATCAAGGACATTTCGTCTTAGTTTGGTTATCCATTGTAATGGAATGCCACAAAACAGAAACAGCGCCAACTAGTAAAAAATCGATAAATGAATCAAATCTCTCTAAAATTGATTCTAAAAGGTGCTTCAAAAGACATGCCCACTCTAAAAATGAAAATGAAGCGAAAGAAACTATTAGTGTAATTTTTGCCAAAAAAATAAAAAGGAAAGATTAAATAGATTAATTAAATGTATACATCACCATATTTTTAAATTACCATCTTTACCAAGAGAAATGGCCACAATATCTAGAGATGTCAATCTGGGCCAGCCCACATTTGGAAGAAAAACTACAGTATTAGTCTAGTCTAACCCACATTAATGTAGACATAGGTCGGCCCATTACATAGTAGGGGTTTGGCTAGGCCTCAGTAATAGGCTTATAGGCCTAGCCCACATTTCTTCGGCCCGCATTAGGCTCACATTTAGTCATTTTATATATAATTATAAATATATTTATTAATTCAGAATTTAAAAAAAAACTATAAATATTTTCACTTATATGCTTTTAATATTAATTACAGTTTATTCAAATTTTAAAAGAATATAAAAGAGCTTCAGGCTCATAATTTGGCCCATATAAGCACATATTTGATATTTTAAAGTATAGAATAATAACGAAATTAGGCTTATATTCGGCCCACATAAGCACGGTCCCGTAGGCTCGCATATAATGTGAGCTAGGCCTATGTGCCCAACGAGCCCCTTAATAACAATATGGGTTGGGCGGCCTGACCCACATTTTAGGTGAGCCGGATGCAGGCTCGGTGCAAAACTAGTGTGGGCTTATCAAATATAGGTAGGGGCAATTTTTTTCCATGCTATGTACTTCCCACACCTCATCCAAGCCAATTCGTAGTGTTGACAATATATCATAGCAATAGTACAATTGTTAGGATTTGTGAGTGAGTCAGCTATAATTAAAACCTCACTGACATAAAATTCATAACCTTCAATTATATTTAATTCTTCCTCATCAAAACCATCTAAAGGGGATCGTTTTCTAGGTCAAAAAAATATTCTTAAGGAAACAAACATGCAAGTTTAACACTAGTATTTGCATCACTTTTATCCCTATTAAATATAAAATAATTTTTGTAAAGTGTTACTATGCAGTCTTTGTTCGCAATCACCAACCGTCCTTGTGAAGAACCATCAAAACGCTTATTATATAATAAAGATAACTTCAACTTTAAAAATTTTTCATCCACAGATATGAAGAGCAAAAGTAATTATAATAAAGTATTAACTAGATCTTTGTATAATATGAAGAGCAAAAGTAATTATAAAACTTCTAATTACCAATGTCTAACAGAATACAAACTAACATCCACGGATAACAGCGTACTAAGGATTTTGTAAGGCATAAAACCGGCTCTCTCTCTCCCCTCAAATTATTTACATAAGGATTTAAGTAGAGGTCCTGAAAACTAACGAAATTTGCAAAAGGATTTCAGTATAGTTCCCCATTTAAAAAAGAACTCAAGAAATAGTACTCAACTACTCAAAACTCCCAAACAGGGAAATAAACTACTTCTTTAGCAATCTCAACAACAAAATGAATATTAGACCCTAAGGAATTTTTCCTAATTTATGTACTGGTGTGCAATCTCTGTGTAAACCACTCAAGGGCCAAAGGGTGGGTGGCAACAAAATCAAAGCATACAGTAAACATCAAAGTAGACTATTTAGCATCATTGAAAATCATGTCTTGAATAAACGTTCATGCACAAGAAAAATTCGATATTCTCATTTTGATATCTGCTTCTTCATCATCAAGGCCGTATCAGGTTTTTTCTCATTTATTTCGTTAAATGTTAGAAAACCCCAGCTGGGATATGAACAGCGAAATAAAATAGTAAGCAAAAACAGCTCAAACATTGATGAAAAGAGTAAAAGCCCAAATTGAAACCAAAGAGAGACAAAACAAGTTAAAAAAGACCTCGATAGCAATTGAACCATACAGAACGTAACAGCCAGAAGTAACAAAAGTAAGAAAAGTCATTACTTCCAAATTCAACTAAAATTGAATACCTTCTATCCCAAATTTCATAACAATTTGAATCCATTGGCTAAATTAAGCAAAATAAGAAAAATAGTTTTGTTATAAAAATTATTGATAGGAATAGTTCTTTTAAAGGGTTTCAGATCTAATTCAAACATTTTGATTAAAACTTGTTTAAAAAAAAAAAAAAAAAGGCCAAAAAGCTCCAATTTGTTTTCTGAAAACAATTTTGGGTAAAACAAACAAAAAAAAAAAGACCAAAGACTTATCACATAAACATGCAATTCTCCACTTAGCAATCTATTTTGAAGAAGAATCAACTAAGTGAAAATTCATACCATAAATTTGCATGTATACATCAGTACCCAAAGTAACTAAGCTAGAAATTCTCAAGGAAGGTTGTTGTTAGAAGAACTAGTTAAGCAATTGGGTATTTACAACAATACAGTAAATTAATCAGAAAAAAAATGTCGAAATAGAATACAAACAGAAATTGGACAGCGACAGAACTCAGGTGTTAAGCAAGAGCCAATGGTAACGGTGGTGGTGGGTTTATGGCTCACATAAAAACATAAAACAATGAACAATAACACCTCAAGAAAGGTAGATGCGACTATGGAGCGAGGATCCGATCGAAGTCGGATCTTCTATCCGACACTTGTTAAGCCATCCTCCATCGCTATCCCTAGTAAGAGGATTAGGTTAGGTTTTGTTGATTTAGGGTTAGGGCTTTCCGTTTTGGCCAGTAGTCTACCAGGTTACATATGCTTAAGCAACATACAATCAAATAGCGATAGAAACTTTTAATGTAACTTTTAATCAATCAAATCTCTCTAAAATTGATTCAAAATGTGCTTCAAAAGACATTCCGACTCTAAAAAAGAAAAATGAAGCGATAGAAACTTTTAATGTACTTTTTGCCCCAAAAAAAAGGAAAGATTGAAGGGATTGATTAAATGTATACACCATCACATTTTTCAACTACCATCATTACCAAGAGAAATGGCCACAATATCTAGAGATGTCAATTTGGGCCAGCCCATATTCAGAAGATAAACCATAGTACTAGCCCGGTCTAACCCATATTAATGTAGATATGGGTCGGGCCATTACATATAGTAGGGTTCTAGCTTGGTCTCTGTAATACGTCTATAGGCCCGGCCCACATTTCTGTCGGCCCATCTTGGGCTCACATTTAGTCATTTTATATATAATTATGAATATATTTCTTAATTCAGAATTTAAAAAGAAAAATTATAAAATATTTTCACTTATATGCTTTTAATGTGATTTATTTACTTATTTTTGTTATTTACAGGTTATTCAAATTTTAAAAGAATATGAAAGGGCTTTAGGCCCATAATTTGGCATACCTAAGCACATATTTGACATTTTAAAGTATAGAACAACAAAGAAATTAGACCTATATTCGGCCCACATAAGCACGGCCACTTAGGCTCGTATAAAATGTAGGTTGGGACTATATGCCCAATCGAGCCCCTTAATAAAAATATAGGTCGGGCGGCCCGACCCACATTTTAGGCGAGCTAGGCGTAGGCCCGGTACAAAACCAGTGTGGGCTTATCAAATATAGGTCGGACAATTTTTCTCCATGCTATGTATTTTTCACACCTCATCCAAGCCAATTTGTAGTGTTGACTATATATCACAGCAATGGTACAATTGTCAGGATTTATGAGTGGGTCAGCTATAATTAAAACCTCACTGACATGAAATTCATAACCGTCATTATATTTAATTCTTCCTCATGAAAACCATCTAAAGAAGGATCGTTTTCTAGGTCAAAAAAATATTCTTAAGGAAACAAACACGCAAGTTGAACACTAGTATTTGTATCACTATTATCCCTATGGAATTTTTCCTAATTCATGTACTGGTGTGCATTCTCTGTGTAAACCACTCAAGGGCCAGAGGGTGGGTGGCAGCAAAATCAAAGCATACAGCAAACATCAAAGTAGATTATTTAGCATCATTGAAAATCATGTCCTGAACAAATGTTCATCCACAAGAAAAATCCGATATTCTCATTTCGATATCTACTTCTTCATCATCAGGCCCTTATTAGGTTTTTTCTCATATCTTTCGTTAAATGTTTGAAAACCCCAGCTGGGATATGAACAGCGAAATAAAATAGTAAGCAAAAACAGCTCAACCATTGATGAAAGGAGTAAAAGCCCAAATTGAAACCAAAGAGAGACAAAACAAGTTAACAGAGACCTCGATAGCCATTGAATCATACAGAACGTAACCGCCATAAGTAACAAAATAACAATAGTCATTACTTCCAAATTCAACAAAAATTGAACACCTTCTATCCCAAATTTTATAACAATTTGAATCCATTGGCTAAATTAAACAAAATAAGAAAGAGGGTTTTGTTATAAAAATTACTGACAGGAACGGTTCTTTTAAGGGGTCTAAGATCTAATTCAAACATTTTGATTAAAAGCTGTTTAAAAAAAAAAGGCCAAAAAGCTCCAATTTTTTTTCCGAAAACAATTTTGGGTAAAACCAAAAAAAAAAAAGGGCAAAGACTTATCATATAAACTTGCAATTCTCTACTTAACGATCTATTCTAAAGAAGAATCAACCAAGTGAAAATTCATACCATAAATTTGCAAGAGAACATCTGTATCCAAAGAAACTAAAATAGAAATTCTCATAGAAGGTTCATGTTAGAAGAACTAGTTAAGCAATTTGGTATTTACAACAATACAGTAAATTAATCGGGAAAACAAATCTCAAAATAGAATACAAACAGAAATAGACAGTGACAGAACTCAGATGTTATGCCCGAGCCAATAGTGACGGTGGTGGTGGGTTTCTGGTTCACATAAAAATATAAAACAATGAACAATAACACCTCAAGAAAGGTAGATGCGACTGTGGAGCGAGGGTCCGATCGAAGTCAGATCTTCTGTCCCACACTTGTTAAGCCTTCCTCCATCATTATCCCTAGTAAGAGGATTAGGTTAGGTTTTGTTGATTTAAGGTTAGGGCTTTCCGTTCGGGCCAGTAGTCTACCAGGTTGCGTCTGCTTAAACAAGATACAATCAAGATCAATAAATATAGCGATAGAAATTTTTAATGTAACTTTTAATGGATTATATCTCTCTAAAATTGATTCTAAAAGGTGCTTCAAAAGACATGCCCACTCTAGAAACGAAAAATGAAGCAATAAAAACTTTTAATGTAATTTTTACCCAAAAAAATGGAAAGATTAAAGGGATTGATTAAATGTATACATCACTGCATTTTTCAACTACCATTATTACCAAGAGAAATTGCCACAATATCTAAAGATGTCAATCTGGGCCAGCCCACATTCGGAAGATGAACAATAGTACTAGCCCGGTCCAACCTATATTAATGTAGATATGGGTCGGGCTATTACATATAGTAGGGTTCTAGCTGGGCATCAGTAATACGTCTATAGGCCCGACCCACATTTCTGTCGGCGCACATTGGGCTTACATTTAGTCATTTTATATATAATTATAAATATATTTCTTAATTCAGAATTTAAAAAGAAGTATTATAAAATATTTTCACTTATATGTTTTTAATGTTATTTATTTACTTATTTTTGTTATTTACAGGTTATTCAAATTTTAAAAGAATATGAAAGGGCTTTAGGACCATAATTTGGCCCATGTAAATACATATTTAATATTTTGAAGTATAGAACAATAACGAAATTAGGCCTACATTCGGCCCACATAAGCACGGCCCCTTAAGCTCGCATAAAATGTTGGAGAGGCCTATTACCCAATCGAGCCCTTAATAAAAATATGCGTCGGGCGGCCGGACCTATATTTTAGGCGGGCTGGACGTAGGCTCAGTACAAAACCAACGAGGGCTTATCAAATATAGGTCGGGTAATTTTTCTCTATGCTATGTATTTCCCACACCTCATCCAAGCCAATTTGTAGTGTTGACTATATATCACAGTAGTGGTATAATTATTAGGATTAGTGACTGGGACAGCTATAATTAAAACCTCACTGACATGAAATTTAAAATATTCAATTATATTTAATTCTTCCTCATCAAAACCATCTAAAGGGAATCGTTTTCTAGGTCAAAAAAATATTCTTAAGGAAACAAACATGCAAGTTGAATACTAGCATTTGCATCACTATTATTCCTATTAAACATAAAATAACGTTTGTAAATTGTTACTACACAGTCTTCATTCGCAATCGCCAACCATCATTGTGAAGAACCACCAAAATGCTTATTACATAATAAAGACAACTTCAACTTTAAAAAATTTTCATCCACGAATATGAATAGCAAAAGTAATTATAAAATAGTATTAACTAGATCTTTGCTTAATATGAAGAGCAAAAGTAATTATAAAACTTCTAATTACCAATGTTTATCAGAATACAAACTAACATCCACGGATAACTGCGTACTAAGGTTTTTGTAAGGCATAAAACAAGCTCTCTCTCTCCTCAAATTATTTACATAAGGATTTAAGTAGAGGTCTTGAAAACTAACGAAATTTGCATAAGGATTTCAGTATAGTTCCATCACCACCTGCAAAATTAATGCCAACAGCCAGCAATGAAGATCAACAACACAAACTTCTAAAAGACTCAGAATTGAAAAAAAAAATGGGGAAATACAAATTAATTTCATTGTTTTTATTTTATCTCTCAGAGTATTGTAGGAGCAGCAAAAACTATATCTTTGAAAAATCAGGATCTGAGTTGCTTGATTTATAATCAATCAAAACTTTGTGTGAGTTGCCTATATATGTGTGTGTATATATATATATATATATAAATAATAAAAGGATATGCAATAAATAAATCCAAGACAACTTATAGGAACCAACTAATGCCAATACCATGGCTAGAAATATGATCCTCTCTTATAGTTATGGGTCTCCCTTACGCAACTGCATAACCTGCAACAACATTGAAGATCCATGAAAATCCATGAAAACTCACAAAGGACATATCGAGCAGGACAAAGAAAATTCACTTCAATAACAAAATAATGGAAAATACATATCGAAATCATCCAATAATCCACAAAAAAATTCCCCATTTAAAAAAGAACTCTGGAAATAGTACTCAACTACTCAGAACTTATAAACAGGGAAATAAACCACTTCTTTAGCAACCTCAACAACAAAATGAATAATTAGACCCTAAGGAATTTCTCCAAATTCATGTACTAGGTTGCATCTGCTTAAGCAACATACAATCAAAATCAATAAATATAGTGATAGAAACTTTTAATGTAACTTTTAATGAAACAAATCTCTCTAAAATTGATTCTAAGGGTGATTCAAAAGACATGCCCACTCTAAAAAAGAAAAATGAAGCGACAGAAACTTTTAATGTACTTTTTACCCAAAAAAAGGAAAGATTAAAGGGATTGATTAAATGTATACGCCATCACATTTTTCAACTACCATTATTATCAAGAGAAATGGCCACAATATCTAGAGATGTCAATCTGGGCCAGCCCATTTTCAGAAGATAAACTATAGTACTAGCCCGGTCTAACCCACATTAATGTAGATATGGGTCGGGCCATTACATAGTAGGGTTCTGGCTAGGCCTCTGTAATACGTCTATAGGCCTGACCCACATTTCTGTCGGCCTGCATTGGGCTCACATTTAGTCATTTTACATATAATTATAAATATATTTCTTAATTTAGAATTTAAAAAGAAAAATTATAAAATACTTTTACTTATACACTTTTAATGTTGTTTATTTACTTATTTTTGTTATTTACATGTTATTCAAATTTTAAAAGAATATGAAAGGGCTTTAGGCCCATAATTTGGCTTACCTAAGCACATATTTGATATTTTAAAGTATAGAACAATAAAGAAATTAGGCCTACATTCGGCTCACATAAGCACGGCCCCTTAGGCTCGTATAAAATATGGGCTGGGCCTATGTGCCCAATCTAGCCCCTTAATAAAAATATGGGTCGGGCGGTCCGACCCACATTTTAGGCGGGCCAGGCGTAGGCCCGGTACAAAACCAGTGTGAGCTTATCAAATATAGATCGGGCAATTTTTCTCTATACTATGTATTTTCCACACCTCATCCAAGCCAATTTATCGTATTGATTATATATCACAGCAATGGTACAATTGTCAGGATTTGTGAGTGGGTCAGCTATAATTAAAACCTCACTGACATGAAATTCATAACCGTCATTATACTTAATTCTTCCTCATGAAAACCATCTAAAGGAGGATCGTTTTCTAGGTCAAAAAAATATTCTTAAGGAAACAAACACGTAAGTTGAACACTAGTATTTGCATCACTATTATCCCTAAGAAATTTTTCCTCATTCATGTACCGGTGTGCATTCTCTGTGTAAACCACTCACGAGCCAAAGGATGGGTGGCGGCAAAATCAAAGCATACAGCAAACATCAAAGTAGACTATTTAGCATCATTGAAAAACTTGTCCTGAACAAACGTTCATCCACAAGAAAAATTCGATATCTACTTCTTCATCATCAAGCCCTTATTAGGTTTTTTTCTCATTCCTTTTGTTAAATGTTTGAAAACCCCAGCTGGGATATGAACAGCGAAATAAAATAGTAAGCAAAAACAGCTCAACTATTGATGAAAGGAGTAAAAGCCCAAATTGAAACCAAAGAGAGACAAAACAAGTTAACAGAGACCTCGATAGCCATTGAATTATACAAAACGTAACAGCCATAAGTAACAAAAATAAGAATAGTCATTAATTCCAAATTCAACAAAAATTGAACACCTTCTATCCCAAATTTCATAACAATTTGAATCCATTGGCTAAATTAAACAAAATAAGAAAAAAGGTTTTGTTATAAAAATTACTGACAGGAACGGTTCTTTTAAGGGGTTTAAGATCTAATTCAAACATTTTGATTAAAAGCTGTTTAAAAAAAAAAGGCCAAAAAGCTCCAATTTGTTTTCTGAAAACAATTTTGGGTGAAACAAAAAAAAAAAAAAAAAGAGCAAAGACTTATCACGTAAACTTGCAATTCTCCACTTAACGATCTATTTTGAAGAAGAATCAACTAAGTGAAAATTTATTCCATTAATTTGCATGAGAACATCAGTATCCAAAGAAACTGAAATAGAAATTCTCATAGAAGGTTCTTATTAGAAGAACTAGTTAAGAAATTGGGTATTTACAACAATACAGTAAATTAATCAGGAAAACAAATCTCAAAATAGAATACAAACAGAAATGGACAGCAACAGAACTCAGGTGTTATGCCAGAGCCAATAGTGACAGTGGTGGTGGGTTTCTGGTTCACATAAAAATATAAAACAATGAACAATAACACCTCAAGAAAGGTAGATGCTACTATGGAGTGAGGGTCCGATCGAAGTCGGATCTTCTGTCCCACACTTGTTAAGCCTTCCTCCATCGCTATTCCTAGTAAGAGGATTAGGTTAGATTTTGTTGAATTAGGGTTAGGGCTTTCCGTTTTGGCCAGTAGTCTACCAGGCTGCGTCTGCTTAAACAAGATACAATCAAGATTAATAAATGTAGCGAAAGAAACTTTTAATGTAACTTTTAATGAATCAAATCTCTCTAAAATTGATTCTAAAAGGTGCTTCAAAAGACATGCCCAGTTTAAAAAAGAAAAATAACGCTACAAAAACTTTTAATGTAATTTTTACCCCAAAAAAAGGGAAAGATTAAAGGGATTGATTAAATATATATATCACCACATTTTCCAACTACCATCATTACCAAGAGAAATTGCCATAATATCTAGAGATGTCAATCTGGGCCAGCCCAAATTCGGAAGATAAACCATAGTACTAGCCCGGTCCAACCCACATTAATGTAGACGTGGGTCGGGCCATTACATATAGTAGGGTTCTAGCTGGGCATCAGTAATACATCTATAGGCCCGACCCACATTTCTGTCGGCCCGCATTGTGCTCACATTTGGTCATTTTATATATAATTATAAATATATTTCTTAACACAGAATTTAAAAAGAAAAATTATAAAATATTTTCACTTATATGCTTTTAATGTTATTTATTTACTTATTTTTGTTATTTACAGGTTATTCAAATTTTAAAAGAATATGAAAGGGCTTTAGGCCCATAATTTGGCCCACGTAAGTACATGTTTAATATTTTAAAGTATAGAATAATAACGAAATTAGGCTTATGTTCGGCCCACATAAGCACGGCCCCTTAGGCTCACATAAAATATAGGCTGGGCCTATTGCCCAATCGAGCTCCTTAATAAAAATATGCGTCAGGTGGCCCAACCCATATTTTAGGCGGGTCGGACGTAGGCTCGGTACAAAACCAGGGTGGGCTCATCAAATATAGGTCGGGCAATTTTTCTCTATGCTATGTATTTCCCACACCTCATCTAAGCCAATTTGTAGTGTTGACTATATATCACAGCAGTGGTATAATTGTTAGGATTTGTGAGTAGGTCAGCTATAATTAAAACCTCACTGACATGAAATTTATAACCTTCAATTATATTTAATTCTTCCTCATCAAATCCATCTGAAGGGGGTCGTTTTCTAGGTTAAAAAAATATTCTTAAGGAAACAAACATGCAAGTTGAATACTAGCATTTGCATCACTATTATTCCTATTAAACATAAAGTAATGTTTGTAAATTGTTACTATGTAGTCTTTATTCGCAATCACCAACCATCCTTGTGAAGAGAACACCAAAACGCTTATTACATAATAAAGACAACTTCAACTATAAAAATTTTTCATCCACGGATATGAATAGCAAAAGTAATTATAAAAAAGTATTAACTAGATCTTTGCTTAATATGAAGAGCAAAAATAATTATAAAACTTCTAATTACCAATGTTTATCAGAATACAAACTAACATCCACGGATAATTGCGTAATAAGGCTTTGTAAGGCATAAAACCAGCTCTCTCTCTCCCCTCAAATTATTTACATAAGGATTTAAGTAGAGGTCTTGAAAACTAACGAAATTTGCATAAGGATTTCAGTATAGTTCCATCACCACCTGCAAAATTAATGCCAACAGCCAGCAATGAAGATCAACAACACAAACTTCTAAAAGACTCAGAATTGAAAAAAAAAAAAAAAAAAGGAGGAAATACAAATTACCTTCATTGTTTTTATTTTATCTCTCAGAGTATTGCAGCAGTAGCAGAAACTATGGCCCCATTTGGTTCGCCTATTTGAATGTGTGTATTTGAATGGAAATTGTGGAATGGGTTATAATTGGAATGGAAGACATTTGAATAGAAAAAATAGTGGAATGGGTTATAATTAGAATGGGAGTATTGGAATGGACCATTCAAAAACATTTCTCCCCCTCCATTCTCATCCAAGACACAAAAATCTATTCAAATAATTGATGTGACTGATGAACTATTTGAATGGAAAAACTGAATTGTTGAAACAAACACTCATTCCAAAAGACCATTTGAATGGAAAATTTAGAGTTGTTGAAACAAACACACATTCAAATGGATTTTCCATTCCAATGGAATGGAATGGGCGAACCAAACGGCACCTATATCTTTGAAAAATCATGATCTGAGTTGCTTGATTTATAATCAATCAAAACTTTGTGTGAGTTGCCTATATATGTGTGTGTGTATGTATATATATAAATAATAGAAGGATATGCAATAAATAAATCTAAGACAGCTTACAGGAACCAACCAATGCCAATACCACGGCTAGAAAGATGATCCTATCTTATAATTATGGGTCTCCCTTACGTAACTGCATAACCTGCAACAACATTGAAGATCCATGAAAATCCATGAAAACTCACAAAGGACATATCGAGCAGGATAAAGAAAATTCACTTTAATAACAAAATAATGGAAAATACATATCGAAGTCATCCAATAATCCACCAAAAAATTCCCCATTTAAAAAAGAACTCTAGAATTAGTACTCAACTGCTTAAAACTCCCAAACAGGGAAATAAACTACTTCTTTAGCAACCTCAATAACAAAACGAATAATTAGACCCTAAGGAATTTCTCCTAATTCATGTACTGGTGTGCATTCTCTGTGTAAACCACTCAAGGGCCAAAGGGTGTGTGGCTAGAAAGTCAAAGCATACAGCAAACATCAAAGTAGACTATTTAGCATCATTGAAAATCATGTCTTGAATAAACGTTCATCCACAAGAAAAATTCGATATTCTCATTTCGATATCTGCTTCTTCATCATCAAGCCCGTATCAGGTTTTTTCTCATTTATTTCGTTAAATGTTAGAAAACCCCAGCTGGGATATGAACAATGAAATAAAATAGTAAGCAAAAACCGCTCAACTATTGATGAAAAGAGTAAAAGCCCAAATTGAAACCAAAGAGAGACAAAACAAGTTAAAAAAGACAACCATACAGAACGTAACAGCTAGAAGTAACAAAAATAAGAAAAATCATTACTTCCAAATTAACCTAAAATTGAAAACCTTCTATCCCAAATTTCATAACAATTTGAATCCATTGGCTAAATTAAGCAAAGTAAGAAAAAGGGTTTTGTTATAAAAATTACTGACAGAAACGGTTCTTTTAAGGGGTTTCAGATCTAATTCAAACATTTTGATTAAATGCTGTTTAAAAAAAAAAAAGGCCAAAAAGCTCCAATTTGTTTCTGAAAACAATTTTAGGTAAAACAAACAAAAAAAAAAAAAAGAGCAAAGACTTATCACATATACTTGCAATTCTCCACTTAACGATCTATTTTGAAGAAGAATCAACTAAGTGAAAATTCATATCATAAATTTGCATGAGTACATCAGTACCCAAAGAAACTAAACTAGAAATTCTCATGGAAGGTTCTTGTTAGAAGAACTAGTTAAGCAATTGGATTTTTACAACAATATAGTAAATTAATCAGAAAAAAATCTCGAAATAAAATACAAACATAAATGGACAATGACAGAACTCAGGTGTTAAGCCAGAGCCAATGGTAACGGTGGTGGTGGGTTTCTGGTTCACATAAAAACATAAAACAATGAACAATAACACCTCAAGAAGGGTAGATGCGACTATGGAGCGAGGATCCGATCGAAGTCAGATCTTCTGTCCCACACTTGTTAAGCCTTCCTCCATCACTATCCCTAGTAGGAGGATTAGGTTAGGTTTTGTTGATTTAGGGTTAGGACTTTCCATTTTGTCTAGTAATCTACCAGGTTGCGTCTGCTTAAGCAAGATACAATCAAGATCAATAAAGAAAGAAAGATTAGGTTTAAAACAAATTACCTGACTACAAATGCTGAAATCAAGATCGAGCCAAACATGATACCATGAGGAGAGAGAAAGTGGAGGAGCCAATACAAAACCCGATGCAGACGCAACCTGGTAGACTACTGACCAAAACAAAAACCATAAGCCTAAATCGACAAAACCTAACATAATCCTACTCCTAATCCTACTAGCGATAGCGATGGAGGAAAGCTTAACAAGTGTGGGACAGAAGATCCGACTTTGATTGGATCGTCGCTCCACGGTCGCATCCACCTTTCTTGAGGACAATTGAGTGTACAACTGGAATACGGAGTCTGCGACCAGATGGAAGGTCGAATGTCAAGTCGCAGTAAGTGCATGGAAAACACAGTGGTGATGGTGGTGGTGATGGGCGGGGGGGATGCTTTCATTTTCGGGTGTTCTGTTTCAAGGATAAGCTTGAGAGAGGGAAGCGAGTGCTTGAGAGTGTGATAAAATTAGGAAATGATGATAATTTATAGGCAGAAGGTAGCACATTTTTATTTGTCCGTACAGAAATTAGAGGAGAATGCATTCTTTGTTCTTTTTTTTTTCGAAAAGAGGAGAATACATTCTTTGTCTCTGTGAAGAGAGAGAGAGAGAGAGAGAGAGAGAGAGAGGAGCTGAGGAGGCAGCAAGGCAAGTAATCCACCTTTCTTTCTTTCTTACGTTCGTTCGTTCGTTCGCGCTCTCTCTCTCTCTCTCTACATATATATATATATTGTATATTTTATATACAAAATATATTTCTTTTCCTTTAAAAAAAAAATCTATGTATTAAATATTTTGGAAATATCACCTAGGATCCCAATCTATTTCCAAATGAATCACTTAACTCCCCATTTCCCCCCCCCCCCCAAATTTGTGTTTTTGTTTCATATTAGTCCTCTTGCCTCTTTTTCGTCCAAAAGCACACTCAAATAACATGTGCTAGCCATAGAAGTGGTAAAACGGGCCGATCGGCCTGTCGTTATGGCCTGCAACCCGGCCCAGCCTACATTAGAACAAGCCGTGGGCTAGCCCGGAGAGCCAGGCTGGGCCTAGATATCTAGGCCCGCCAATTTAGCCTGCACGAGCCGGCCCGGCCTGCCAAAACTAATTTTTTAAAAAAAGTTCTAAAATAAATTTAAATATAAAACTTTTTTCCAATACTTATATATATACATTCCCTCACTTTTTTTTCACACTTTTAAATTTCAATCTAATTCTAAATAATTTTCTTAAGATTTTTGTTTTAAACTTTTTTTTATCAACTATTCAACTTATATACTTTTAGCTTATTTAAGTATTTATAAATTTTTATCAATAGGAAAAAAAACATAACATATTATTTATTTTTTATAAATTTTATTTTTAAATTTCTAATATTTTTAACTAATTATATAAATAATACTCTTATTTTTTTAAAAAAAATTAATTTGGCGAGACTACGGGTCGGGCCAGGCTCAACTTTAAAAATTCTGGCCCGACCCGTTTTCCCTCCCAAGCTCAGTTCGCCCATTTTGCCACCTCTAGCTAGCCATATGCTTATTGATCCAGGGGTAAAACCTGTATATTAGAAAAGTTTTAACTATACTACTCTCTATCTCCATTCGAGGAGGTTAGAGAAAGCGAGAACAGATTTACAAAAAGTCAGACGAGAAACCGTCGCCTATTAGACCATCGCCTCAAAGAAGGCTCTCGGCCACATGGACAAAGAAGGCATCCCTCCGATTGAGTCTTGGATAACTAGTAAACTTGGGGTCGTTTGATAGACCTGACTTAAATGGATTGAATTATTACCTTGTACTAGATTGTATCAAATCAAATTTGTTTATATTAATACTAATAATTATTTGGTGTTATAAGGGATTCAAATATGGGACTAACATTATTCAAATAGAAAAAATACGAACTAATAAAAATAAGACTTTTGGCATAATTGGCCCTTATTTTTTTGTGATTGGCAAAGTGGTCCATAAGTTATTATTTTTCACAATTAAGCCCCTGAGTTTTAAAAATTTTGTTGATTAAGTTATATTTGTTAGTAATTGTTAATATTACACAGAATTGAGCATTTTCAAGTCACATACAAGATTTTTTTGAAGGTTAAAATCAATATTTTATTGGCACTAGTTGGAGTTAGAAGAAAAATAACTAAAAATTAATTACAATTAACAAAATTAGATAAAAAATTTAAAAAAAAAATAGAAAATTCTAAATTTTCTCTTAAAATTTATTTATATTCCCTTCCAAGCTAAGTGTTAGTGAAATACTAATTTTTTTCACTTAAAATTGTTAAATTTCATAAAAACCTTAACATCAACAAACAAAATGGACTTAATTGCTAAGATTTTTAAAACTTAAGAACTTAACTGCCAAAAAAATATATAACTCAGAGACCAACTTACAAATAATATATCTTTCACTTAAACATATTCAATTTCATAAAAACTTTAACATCAACAAACAAACAAGATGGACTTAAGTGCTCATATTCTTAAAATTTAAGGACCTAATTGTCAAAAAATATAAATAACTCGTAGACCATTTTTGCCAACTTACGTATAATATAGGGGCTAAAACATGCCAAAAATCCTAAAAAAATATAGTGAAAATATATAGGGCTTCTCTTTATTTGAAGAATGCGTAAAAAGGTATATAAAAATGATATGGGTTTTATTTTTATCATGGCTCTATTTTCTAAAGCACATTATTGAAATAGTTTATTTCACATAATTTTCCAAATTTTTAGCGGTCAAACAAAGGACTACAAAGTCCTGTTCCAACATCTTATAACATCAACTAACCACGCTCTTTATGGTTAGTCTTTTTGTTAGTCACGGTTTTGTAATATAAATCTAATTTGGTTGTAATATAAATCTAATTTGGTCTCTAACTTATAGTTATTCTGAGTTTTGTAATATAAATCTAATTTGGTCTCTAACTTGTAGTTATTCTGAAAGTGTGTTGATTTTACTAATGGCCTCGATTACCGTTTCTACCATTTTTGCTTTAGAATTTTCAACTTGGATAGTATATTATCCCGAACTTTGTTTTTATTGTTGGTCGTTTCAACAAAAG
>JXTC01001022.1:8949-28890 GCA_002914845.1 Trema orientale | reverse complement strand
TATTTTTTTGTCACAATTTCGTGATTTACACAAGATTTACTTGAGATTGTTTGTGGATTTCTTAGGTCAGAATGTGATTTGGGTGATGGGTCTTGTTCCTTTTATACGATTGACTCAACAACATTCTTCACTGATCAGACTCTTTTCTTTTCTGGTACTACTTTCTTGTAATTCTTTTCTTTCTTTCTCTCTTTCTTTTTTTTTAATTAACAATTTTGTTTTTTTGGTTAGTCTGGATTTAGATCAACAAAAGCAAGGTAAAGTCTTGTTTCCTCCCCTCTCTCTCTTTCTTTTTTTTCTGCTATAGTTTGTTATACGATTTTTTTTTTTAGTTGTTGTTGTACTGTTATTTTCCCCAGTGGAGTCGCCAAAATGTTTTGGGGTTCAGTCAGAACATAATAGTACACGTATTAGTTAGCGCATTGACTGCCAACTAATAACAAGTCTGATGAACACGTGTCAAATAATTTTATCGTCAATGTATGATTTTTTGCTTATAGAAAAGGTTTTGGTAGTATTCTTGTGCTATCAACACATGTTTTTACTTGATCGAGATCAAATTGTCAAGTATATAGAATTTTATATATACATACATAAAGTGTAGAACAAAATCCAGCGTTGAAGTGTATATGTATATATATAGTTATATATATATGCATTTGTATGGCATAGAACAAGATCCAGCACTCAAATATATAAATACATATATATTTACGGCATATAACAAAATCCAGCACTCATAAAGCTATGTTAATAGTAAAAAACATCGTCACGAAAATTATAGACATAAAGTAGAGATATAATACGAAAGAGAAACAACACAACTAGGGTAGAGTGTAGGAAAGCTCTAAGCTCCCAATGAAGTTTTCATGGACATAATTATGAGGGGTGAGAATGGCTTTTTTCTAAGACTTCCAAATGCGTAGACTAAGACTTGTTCTCACTATTTCCCTCAAGTCTTTCTCTCCCTTCCATTCCTATCTTCATAACCAAGTGATGAGGCTTTTATATAGGTAAATTTCCTTGAACTAAAGTAACTAAAAGAATTGGATTTCGTGATTTTAGTAAAGGTTTCTTGACTTCGTATTTCGTTACTTAAGTATTTCGTAATTTAAAAATTCGTTAATTATATTTCGTTACTTAACAGTAGCCATTTTATAATGCTTGTCCATGTTACTCTATTGAGAGCCAGTCGTGTGATCTGGCAAGACTTAGATGAAACATTGCTACTCCACACCTACTTGTATACTTCCTATGTGAATATGTCACCCCGGAGCACACGCGTCAAACCTGTATCAACACTAATCAAATGAAAGTTTGGGCCCGTGATTAATACAGATCACCAGATCATAAAACTAAAAAACTGAATTTCTCACATAAATTAAGTACAAGAACACGGCTACTTTGTAATTATTCCAATATGAAACGCAACATATTTATATTCCGATCAAAATTACACGACATTATAAGTCTATATATTTAATAATAACATAAACCCAGTTCCCAGTCTGTACCATAATCTTGATTTAAATACATACATTGAATAATATAACGAACTGTATTCATTCAACGAGTCATGCCTCCCTCCACAGTTGGAGCCATTGGACCCATTGCCACCTCACGATTCCTCTCCTCCACATTTCCATGCCATCCTATGCACAATTATATTTTGAAAGAAAACCACATCAATACCCGTCCTTTATCGGAAAACTAGCTAATCCAACTTTTACAATCAATTTGAAAAAAAAAAAAAACAAATTAACTATTTGCCACGTGGAAAGCTATATATATATATATATATATATAAAGGGAATGACTACGGTAGGACGTCCTTACGTAGGGTCATGCCTTAATTATCGTTGGATGGGAATCTGTGGGGAATAACGGGAATCTGTAGAGAATCTATTTATATACAGATTCCCATCCAACGGTGAATAAACAGGGCCTTACATAAGGACGCCCCTACTATACACGCGCCCAATATACACGCGCCCAATATGTAATTATATGATATCTTTCTTTATCATTATACGGTAGTATTTGTTAAACCACTCTTATTTGTCATATTCCGCTGACGACCAACATGTGTCACGAAGTCAAAAAATCAATAATTCTTTTTTATCTAGTAATGGATCTCCATTCAACAAACGTTTTTACTATTTTATTCCAAAAACTCATGATGTAGGTGTGAGTGGTTTTGTATACAGTGGAAATTTATCTGTTAGGCATATATGAATGAACATAAACGCTTGGGCACTACAATAATAAGAGTCACATGGGTCCCACACAAATACATGGTTTCGAATAGATCCCGTGTGGTGAGGTTGGTTGTGTACTCATATTGTAAAATTTTCTCGAGAAAATAAAGGAAAAATATAGATGGAAATAAAGTGAATGAAGTGAAGGAATGAAAGTACCAATTTCCATGTTGAATCCACGGCTCTGGAGCTCGCGGTACTCTTGGCACAAAGCGCAGCTTTCACAGAAGCAGTGAGTCAAGCAATCGCCGCAGGGGCTCTCCTCCAGCGTGTATTGTTGCCTCATCTTTGACCGGTAGAAGCACGAGTAGAAGCAAGCACATCCCGTCACGCACGCTATCAGCGTGTACAGAGCGCCACTCGCTCCACAAGCTGCGCCAGTAATTAATTCATCTCAATTAATTAATCTCAATTAATTAGCAATATTAATTTCACTTATGATTAAGATTAATCAATTGCTTACATGTAGATCCTTTGTCTACGATCTCCGCGATTTGGCCGAAGGTAATGCAAGGACACCAGCAAGTTATGCAGCCTTAATTTAATAAAACAAAACAAACAATCAAAAGAAAAATATATATATATGATAATAATCAGAGTGCGCTCGATTATGTGATTGGATTTTGATAAAATGTGTTCTTTCTTCCAATTCGAATTCGAAAGGAAAACTCACAGTTTCTGACATCAGAGAAGCAGTCGCAGAGGCCGGTGGACCAGGGGACGGGGGCTCTGGGCCGGAGGGGAAGTGGGCCGGGCTGGGCCTGGTTGTAGCTGCTGGTATCGCTGTAGTATGAGTTGGAGGAGGTGACTGGGATCCCCGTTGAGGGGTACTCCGGAGCCGGAGCCGGAACCGTGTACTTCTCGTAAGTTGACTTTGGGTCGGCGGAGTACATTATTGCTAAATTACAACTTTAGATGAAGAAAAAATGTTTTATATTGATGGAGTTGGAGCAACTTAGACAAGGGGATGAGCTGCTATTTATACGGTATGATGGTTAGACCAAATCAAGAAAGATGGATGATAAAAATAACAATAATAATAATAGTGTTATTTTATTATTTTTAAAATTTTATTGAAAAGATATATAATATTCTGTTATGAAGGTGTTAAAATATTACTCATTTGGTATGTACGTTTTTACAAGTATTATTTTATGGAAGAGTTAAAAATTGTGTGGATTTTTCTTACCTTTTTCATGTGCATGTTATAAAAGTGAAGAGTAATTGTTGAGTTAATGTTGTCCCAGGTTTAAACTTGGTTGCTAATTAATCATATCAAATTTTAATATTGAAGCCTTGAGTTTGAATTTTAACCCCTTGAAAGAAAAGATTTGCAATGATTGTCATATATGAGCTTGCAATTAATTCGTGTAAAATTTTAGAAGAAAATTAAAATCCCCTATCATTTAGAAGAAAATAAAATCAAAATAGTAATACTTAGGCCTTAGGGGTCACTATTTTGTTTAATCTGGATACAAGAAGACAACTGCATATACATGTATAAATATATATGATATATTTCATTTCTCTAGTATTCATTATAAATAGTTTAGCTTTCTGTTTTTAAAAGATAATAGTAATTATATAGCTTTCAATGTGAAGTTCATGTGTAGTAGATGTATATACCTTAGTGACGAGGATTGTGTATAAATCAATAATAAATACTATAATATACGTACAAACCAAACATTATTACATTGGTCCTATTCTTGCCCATTGATTACGAAGGAGTGAAGAGTGGTTTAGAATTTAACAAAGTCTACGGCTGCCATAGTTGACCGATAAAGGCGCGTTGGTTGCAGCTTCCTTCCAAATTCCAGTTACGTGGAAACGATCACAAAAATATCCAACGGTCTAGGGACTTAAAAAAGCAATTGTGATTAAGACATGTGCGGAAGTTAGTGCCATGTTTCCTGACGCATCAAAAAGCTAGCATATGACTTCTTAGCTACTAAACTTATTTTTTTAAGCCGTGGGAAATTGAAATTTGAGAAATTTTTAGACCCGATTGGTTCACTCATTTGATTGAGTATATTTAAATAAAAATTATGAAGTGAGTTATAACTGAAATGAGATATCTGAAATAAAATAAAGTAGAATGAGTTGTAATTAGAATATAATATATTAAAATAGAGTATTCAAAAATACCTTCTAGGTTCTATTTTAATTCAAAGATACAAAAAATTCATTCTAATGGTTGATGTGACTGATGGATCATTTGAATGAAAAATCTGAAATTGAAACAAACACACATTTTAAAAGACTATTTAAATGAAAAAATTGAAAATTTTAAAATAAACATTCATTCCAATAGATTTTCCATCTGAATGGAATAGAATGGTTGAACCAAATAAGATTTTTTTTTTTTTTTAATAAGAGTTGATTTATTTAACATAATGAGCAAGTGATGATCACTCCTCAGAACAATAACAGACAGAAAGAAACAAAGCCTCGCACTTGCAGGCTGCAAGGAGCTAAAATTGGAGAGAAAATTAGTCTCCGGCCTATTAATTTAGATTTTTCACATTTAAATTTTATTTTACTTGGTTAATTTTCTAGACATATTCACTAAAAATTGAAAATCATTGGTTTACTTTGTGTCCAATACATAAAATACCAGATGATTGATGAACAAACTGTAAAGAAATATACTGGTAAAGTTTTAAATATTAGTTTACTTTTTATCTGATATATAAATCAGTGATTTGCAATTTTATCAAAACTAATATATATTGAAGAAGAAAAAAAACTGGGATTTTTTCTAGTTTAGAGAAAAAAGCAACAAATATACTAACTGTTGCGGCGATTCCTACCAACTGTCCATGCATCCTTGCTACTTCAAGTTGATTCTGCTCTTAGTTCTGGAAGGGGAGATGGGGTTAGCCACCTGCAAGACTCTCCGATGTTTAAGTTAGAAATATTTTTTTAAGAACTGGACAACAGAGAATACATATATCTGTCTCTTACGGAAAGTGATGTGCTATGTTTATACCCTGGAATCAGGCATTTAGTGGCCCTTAATTCTGGGGCCAGTTACTTTTTTCCATCATTACCTACTTCGGAAATTACGGATTATGGATGTAGTAATCTCTTTTGAATTGACATGACTTGCTCTCCACGATCTCTTCCGATATTTGTCCAGAAGAGACGAAATTATGGTTGTTTGTTGCTCTGTAGAGGTAGTTCACCGAACACACATGGTGACCATGATGCTGCATTAAATATTCTGTCTAAGTTCAAGGTTAAGCGTTGCTTGTAAAGGTAGTTCAATGAAAGATCCCGAGAGCTTCCGACCCTCCAGACGTCAATCAGCTGAGCCTATCTAAGGTCTGTCCGATACGAGCTCGAGGCGGGGTCGACTCTTATCCATGTGAGTTAGTAGGCCTATACTACGTCACACAGAACTCACGTGATATTTAAGTAGTATCCTCGGGGGCCCATATTGAGTTTGCAGTTCTGTGTCACCTGTCCAGCTACTTTCCCACCCTCGTGGCACATGTCACAGAAATAGGCCCCACAACTGCTCCTATTTCCCTCTTTGATGGACTTGCATCTATCAAATGGGGGAAATCACATCTTTGGCCTATTAATATAAGGGGGAATCGTGGCTTAAACTCACCATTATCTGTGGGTTACTACTGTAGACGCACATTTTCCAATGCTACGAATTTTCAAATTTTTGAAAATTTCAACTTTCCAAATTTCCCCCGTGTTATCCCTCTAGAGGAGCGACTCTTCAGCTTTCTTGCTATAAAAACCGTATTTGCCTTTACTTTTCACTTTACCAAAAGTTTTGAATTCACACGCTTTTTTCTTTCAGCCTTCCTACACCCCAAAAATTCTAGGGTGTCAAGAATTTTTCTTTTCTTCAAAGTTCTTTTAGTTTCTTATTCACATCCGCAGCAATGGCCCCACATCAGAGCCAAAAACTCTACCCTGTTCCAGATTCTGAGATCAATTCGCTGAGGAGGCTGCTCTGCTTCCCTGGCGATCACCCTCCAAAGAGTCGAGGGCCTTGCCGACTGGTATTTGCGCCCATCTTCCCTCGAGGGGTTCATTGTCTTGGGAAGGAAATACCTTGAATGGCTACGGTTCTTACTTCCTCCCCTTGTTCACCAGTTTGGCTCTCTAACGGAGATTCATCCCATTTAGTTGACCGCTAACGGAATCATGATTCTGATGTTGGAATATTTGCCCTAAAAAATAGATTTTTAATTTTACCCTTTTAGTGTAAACAACTTTCTCTTATATGCAATTATGATATTTGCTAGATTAAACTGTCTTAGTTGAATAGTTTATTTATCTGAAAAAGAATCCATGACTTTATTTGTGTACAAAGAAATAAACATGACTAAGTGTTAATTATGAGGAGACTTGTCTCTTTATCTAAGTCTAAATTAATTAGTTCACAATCTGTAAATAAAGACAGAATACTTTATTTACTAAAGATTGTAGTGTTTGTCTATCTCAACAGGAATGATGTGTCTCAAATCATTGAAGTGTCTGATTTCTGATAGAAATACTAGTATAACATAAATAAGTTATGTGTATTAAATTGGACAAGATAATATAAAGATTTGGAGTGCCGTAACTCAATTCTTAGTATTACTACAAACTAGTTCTTAGCATGTAGATCTTAATCCTTGATATTTGATTGGACTTGCTTTCATGGGTTGTAGCCTTTTGATTTGTTAAAAGACTAAACTCTATGAAATTAGAGGCAAACCCTGGCATATTGGAGGTTAAGGTTTACGAATTGACGAGAACACCAAATAGTTAAGGACACTATATATTAATATCACTTTAAGGTCTTTCAAGATTCATAGAATAATTAAATCTAAGATCTTAGTATTTACTTTGTGAATTGGTGGATAATTTTGTTTAAATGACCATTGAGAACAAAATTATTGACAATATTATTACTTGATAGAAAGATGGTAACTTAAAAGTAAATATGTGTTGGAAGGATATTACGGTAATTTCACCTATCTAACTACGACGTTATATAGGGATTCTACATGTGATATAGAATATGCTAGATGGATCGGTTAATCAAGGTTAGTTGATTAAATCTCTATAAAAAGTATAACATTTAATCTAAGAGTGTAGTATTGGGCCTTTAGTGGAGTGTCCCTTTTACTTATAGTATTTATATGAATACCATAATAAGAGTTATTATGTATTTATCATACTATTGGAGCTTAGACTATTTGGATCCATTAGGTCCCTTGTCTAACTCAACAAAGCTTATTAATTGGTCGGTGGTATTTGGGAAATTAGTTTCATGAAATTGTGTAAAATAATGATTCTACACAGAAGTTAGTATTTTTATAAATAAGTTACATGAGTTGGACATATTTATAAAACTACACCTAAAGCCTAAATTAGAGAACAAGCCCAATCCTAGATAGACTGGGATTAGCAATTTTGGGCCTCATATATATAAGATATATGAGAGAAAAAACTACACAGTCTTAACACTAGTGCCACAAGCATAAGACAGAGAGAGAGAGAGAGAGAGTTACATGTATAGCTCAGTAAAAGTGGGAGAAAAAGTTTTCTATAACCTCACAGTCTCATCTCACATCCCGATGTTCCAAAAGATCAAGAAGGTGTTCTTGATCGTTCTCCAATAAAGGATTCAACTTGGTGCCTACTCATCAACCAAGAGCAAGAGCATAGACAAGAAATCTAGGATTAAAGATTTGATTATTATCAATAAGGAGATCAAGGAGAAGCACGCTATAAGAGGTAAACCCTAATCTCATCTCCAGAGTTTATGTATCTATATTTGATTTATGTTATACATAATCTTGTATATGATATATGCATGTTTTATGGTTATGAATACTATTTTCATGTAAAAATTTTAAAACCTAAATCCGCTAACTTTTTCCGCTGCATTCATGATGTGATCATGTGTTTTCTATAATTTGTATGCATGTATGAATACATGAATATTCAATAGATACAAAAAATTGAGGAGGGCTTGAGACCACATAGGCCATGCTCTCCCTCCGTCCGCACTCCTCGTTTTGCATGGCATATCAGACAAAGGCAACCAAACTTTTATCTCTTGAATGTTATTTATTAGGGCTTTTTTCAAAATTTAAGACCCAAAGTACCAAAAATAAAAAAAAAATGAGAAAAAGACATGGATATGACTAACTTGGGAAGAACTAACTTTTTTGTGCATTTTTTCAAAAATGACATTTTTAGGAGTGTCGTCAAGGACGTCTTGACCTGTAGTAAAAAACTTCTTGACTATGAAAAAATCTTATATAGTGGTTTTTTCATCATGAAAAAGCTCTTGACATGTGGTCAAAAAGTTATTGACACTCCTAAAAATGTCACTTTTAGAAAAATATACAAAAAAGTCATATTGGCCCAAATTAGTCCTACACATGTCCTTTTCTCTTGAAAAATTTCAGTTGGACCAATTTTTTTGAAAACTCCAGGATTGATTTAGAAAAATATCACTTAGTATAAAGGCTTTTAGAAAAATAATACTTTTAATAAATATTTAGAAAAGTACCATTTAATCTTCAAAATTAATATTTTTTAATGGTACTCGAGGTAACCAGTTGGGTTTCTTGGAAAAATCAATCTAGTTACTTGAAATAATCGGTCAAGTTATCTGAGGTAACCGATCAAGTTACTTGAGGTAACTTTATTGGTTACTTCAAATATCTCATTAATTAATAAAAAAAATAGTATTTTCTAATTAAAATTCAATATTTTTCATACAATTTCAAAATCTGGAATTTTTCATTTTTTTTGAAAAATTACCATAAAAAATCAAATTTTCTCTATTTATTATTCGACTTGAAAAGAGTCGAGTGCTAGCATTTTTTCTAATATAGGCTCACATATTAACATAAATTTGTACATGGGTTGGCTATCTATACAGGAGCCCAATTTTAAATAATCTAATCAAAGGATAATTTGTTGGGTTTAAGAAACATCATTATTTATATTTGGGTTTTGGACACTTATACTTATTTTTTAAAAAATAATATTAAATTTACGACCTTTCAAAAATAATAAAAATCCGTATGACCTTTTTATGGCATTTTTCTAAATACTTTGAAAGTTAGAAAATGCGGTGGCATTTTAGTAAATAAGCCATCTTTTTTTCTTTTTTTTTTACAGGAAACCACAAAGGTTTCCTGGAAACTAATTTAGTTTAATTTGGTTTCCTATTAGTGGAACGTTTTGTAAGTAAGTAAATCACAGGAAACCGCAAAAGTTTTCTAGAAACCAGTTTGGTTTCCTTTAGCTGAAAGCCCTGTACGTAAGTAAATCACAGAAAAGCACAAAGATTTCCTGAAAACCATTTTAGTTTCCTTTAGCCAAATGTCCTGTACGTAAGTAAATCACATGAAACTATGAACATTTTCGAGAAATCATTGTGGTTTTCTTTTTGCAGAATGTCTTGTAGTTAAATAAATCACAGGAAACCATCATGGTTTTTGAATATCCTGTACGTAAGTAAATCACATGAAATCATGAACATTTTTGGGAAACTATTGTAGTTTCTTTTTTGCAGAATGTCCTATAGCTAAATAAATCACAGGAAACCATCGTGGTTTCTTTTTAGCAGATTGCCCTGTAGCTAAGTAAATCACAAGAAACCACAAAAATTTCCTAGAAACCATTGTGGTTTCTTTTTCAAATCATAGGAAACAATGAAAATTTCCTGAAAATTATTGTGATTTCCTTTTTGAAGAATGCCTTGTAACAAGAATTGGGTGAGGCATTGGACAAGGACGCTGAAGAATATGATTAAGTTCTCAAATTAAGTTATTATATTTTTGAAGTAAAAGTAACAGAAATATATATTGGTTTTTGGATTCTGACAACTAGTTTCCAATAACCAAATTAGTTTCAAGTAATCAATAATTGAATTAACCAAATAGTTCTACTGTTTATGATAGAAACTAATTTAGTTTTCAGTTTTTCTTAACTAAATAGTTATGATATTTATTGTGAAAACCAATATAGTTGTTAGTTTTTAGTAACCAATTTAGTTTCTAGTTTCCAAAAATCAATTAGTTTATGATTTCTAATAATAAATTGGTAATTAGTTTTAAGAGTGATTAACTACAAGTAAACTAGTAGCAAAAAGAAACAAGAAAAAGCGGAAATTCTAAAACGTTATTTGGTCTTTCTTAGTAAGAATTTGTTATTTTTCTAAAAAAATGTAGTACAAAAATAAGTAAAAATTTGGACATAGTATTTTTGATATTATTTATCAAAAGATAGTACTGGGTGTCTTTTTCCCATGATTTTGCAGTTAATAAAGTTTCTTGAGTCTTAGATTGTATGAAATGGCAAAAAAATTTTCTAGGCTGTACAGAAAATTAATTCTGTGAGCAAGATCGTATTTTTGTCTTTATTTTTAAAAAATTCGTGCATCATGTCATTTTTCCTTTATATTTAGGACCAATTATGTATAGAAGGCCCAATGTCACATAACTATGAGTGATGGGCCTATAGTAAGAGTGGCATACTGAAGGAGCATAACTTAGAAAACTATCGTACAGTTTTTGTATGTTCTTCTTCACATCCAAAGAGAATCTTGAGAGAAAACTGCCTTGTAATCTTAGAAGACCAAACAACCCAAGGACTGCTTCACCATGGATTCCAGTACGCTTTTCTTCAATTAATCATGTTATAAAACATGTATACTTAATGACTTACATGAGACTCATATGTTATTCATGTGGTTTGTAATCTATCTTCAATGGAAAGTTCATCATATGTATTCTTGTGTATTCTATTGATCTTATATTATGAAATATATTCTTTGTTATTCTATAATATATTTTCTATGATAATACTAACGAAAGTTTTGGCAAAATTTTTAAAATACGCCTGGACCTATTTTTCCGCTGCAAATATGTTTTTTCAATTAACACTACGTTGATTATAGACCAAAAAGACCACCAAGAAGTGAGTTTCGGCTTCCACGTTGCGTGCCGGATTTTCTAGCTAAAATCTTCTTCATTTATGGTGAAGTATTTATGCATGATTAAGGACAAAGAAATTACAATATGCTGAAGCCCATTAGAGTGGCTTTTTTTTTTTTTTTACCGGAACTTTTCCTTTATAAAATTGAAAATGCACTGCTTTATTCATAATGCATTTCATTTTTCTCATGAATGTAAGCCAATACGAATACTTAAAAGTACTTGAATAAGTTTGAAATTATATATATATAGTTGCCAATCTAGTAGGTATTTTTTTTTTTTTTTTACCTATGTATAGGTATATATATTATATCATATATGAATAGGAAAATACTTTTAACTTAGTAAGCAAATGTACTAATGACACCGTATTCTAAAATGATCGTTCAAAACAGAACTTAAGCAGAAAGAACCAGCCATCTGCTAAATCTATTAGTATTTTTTCAAAAAAAAGTGGGACTTAAATGGCCAACACTTATTACAAAGATAAAGGAAAATAGCTCACACACTGTTACTACCAAGGTTTGAACTCCTGACCCTCTCCGAATTCACACACATTCAACAAACTTTAGACCATTCTTTTTATTATTTTAATGGTAGATGAAAATTACTTCATTCATTAATTACAGTCCCTTTCTGCAGGTTTATACTCTAGCTGTACATTACATATAACTTAATACTGGGTAATATTTGAATGTTGTCACGTAATGACATGTCCTCCTTTGTTAACCCCTGTATATATATCTACTTTCACGGACCTGGCAATTTTATTACCAAGAAGGAAAAAAAAAAAAAAGAAAAAGGACTCGGCAATTCAGTAACTTCAGTTTACTTGTCCAATTTTGCCGTACTTTTCTATCTGGCTAATGTCGAGGACTTTGTCTACCCCACTTGCCAAGATAAATCTGCAAAAAAATAAATAAATAAAAATAATAAGATTATTAATCACCTAAGCAGATAACAATACAAGATCTAATGAATATAATCAATTTATTTAGGAGTAACGTGTCGTCATACATATGGCTGTATTACAGAATTGACATGTGACAAAATATAAGGTCAAGCTGATCCTACATAGTGTGTAACGTGACAATTTCGAATGCACTTCTGTGATAGTGATTCCATCACTAATAGAAATACGAAAATTTTTCTGATATTTAGTTCTTGTGACGTACTTATCTCTGAGAACTCTTGTCATTGTTTGGCAACCACCAAGCAGGGACGACTGCATGCTAACTGCTATATTTGGGTTATGAATGCTCTGCCGTATATGCACCCAACCAAACTGCCCATTTTCCTTATCCGAAACTTTAGCTCTGAATTTGAAGGAATACCAAATTTTGAAATAAGATATAATAATAAAATTAAAAAAAAAATGAAAACACTCACTTTCCTATTGAAAATTTCATTATAGATCTTCAAGATTATTCCAAATAGTAACTTGGGATTTTTACAGTACCGGTACATGTGAGCATCGATGGCGGCCGGATCATCATTTAAGTCAACGAGGCAGCCTTCACTCACCCAACAATCTCCACAGGCGTCTAACTCCCACCCTTCAAGTTTTCCTTCCTGCATCACGAGTGAAAATATGTTAGCTTTTGTGTGTTGTGAGTAATTATAAAGTGAGACCAATATTTTGCCATGTTAAAAATTGGCCAGTATTAATAACTATTAATACCTCAATAAACTTTCGGAATGTTTCAATGACTTCAATGCCTCTTGCCTTAGCATGCTTGGGCTCGGAGATTATGTTCATTCTAAGCTCTATGAACTCCAATGGTTCTTCCAGATCTTTTATGAGACTACCAATTCCTTCTTCTGATCCCTCAAGCTTCATCCGTACCATCTCAATGATAATCTTCACCACCATGTAAGCTCCTATGGAGTTCAAAAAATAAACCACAATAGGAGCTTAACATTCAACATAGGTGGATATAGCAAGAAAGTATTCAAAAATGCTTTTGGTCAGCCATTTTTCAACTAATTAACTATATCCTTCTACGTGTAACATGCTGAAATTCGCAAACTATATCACAAGAGTTCATACATCAATGTAATAATGAGTGCTAAATTTATTTTCTTTTTGTATTTTTTTTTTTTTTTTTTTACTAATCTTACTATTTAACATATGAATTTACTATCTAATTTTGATAATAAATTACAGTGAAATCCACGATGATCAATCACTGATAACGAAGAATAGAAAATAGAAATGAGAGTGGTTTACCATTTCTCATCTAACTATATGTGATCATTATGACAATCATTAGATTCAGGCTCTTGGCCCTGAGCCCCTGATCATTCAAGGGCCATGCCCAACAAGAAATTTCAAGTAAATTTGTTGTTGGCCTCGGCCGTTCAAGGCCCAGGCCCTATAAGAAACTTTTCAGAAGAAACTTTTTGTATTTCCAAAGTTAATTTGTGATCGAGTAGAAATAGATCGTATGCAAAGTAGTATGCACGATCTAAAAATTGCACCATGTTTTTAATTTTAGAGCTATAAAATATCAGTGTCTAGCATCACAATGACATATTTATTTATTATTGGATGATTTAATTAATAAACTGAATTCTACTTAACTCTAATTCTATCTGAAACACATCATCGTGATGTTGAGCACAACATTATTCTTAATTTTAACTTTAATAGCCACATGTTACATATCTTACATATCGTATACTTACTTGTAAAAAGCTATAATTTACCTTTTTTAAAAAAGATAAAAAATACTGACAATTCACGTGCTATGTCGTATTAAATTAAAATTGGTGTCATAATTAAAATTCCTAGTGTCATCCATATTTTCAGTGCGCTTACCATCATCAAGAAAATAATTCTCTTTAAGAGCGCCATGCCCAGATGTTTCCATCATGAGATGAGTTTCAACACCGTCCTTGTTCAGCTGCACTCCCTTGTCGATAACATTTCTATACCCGACGCGGTACAAGCAATGGTGACCACCTCTAGCCGTGATGAATCTCGTGAGCGCCATGCTAGTGCGAGCATCGGTCACAATTGTCGTCTCAGGGTGCCCCCTCAGCACAATGGCCGACATGAGAGCAATGAGCTTGTCACCATTGATTGGATTGCCCTTGTTGTCCACAACGCCACTGCGGTCGACGTCGGTGTCAAAGACAATCCCGAGGTCGGCCGAGTTCTCTAGGACCGCAGCTCGTGTCAGCGCCATGGCGGTCNCGTCCGGGTTAAGGTGCAGCGAGCCGAAGGTGTCTGCGCCGAGTTTGTCTAGTACATCCCATGTGAAGAAGCCTCCTGATCCATTTCCAGCGTTTACTATTATCTGCAATTTAACTAAATGTGTCATTTGTGTCACATACATTGTCTAAATTTCCATTGTCATAATAGACTATCAAACAGCTCTTACTTTAGCCTTAGTTTGACGTGGAATTGAAAAAAAAAATCATTTGTTGCATAAAGATATAGATTAATTGTAACACCTCGAGTCTCGTATCCATATGCAGCATTCAATGACGAGATCATGAGTTTTAATCAATAAAGTTTTACGAGTTCAAAAAAGTACTTTGAGCTAATACTTTTGAGTAATAGTCTAGTGAACTGACAATTGGTATAGCCCCGGCCTAATCGATTAAGGGTCTCATGTCTCCCGTCAAGTATGTACTGAGTAGGTCATGGATGTTTTATTGTAAGGAAAAAAAAAAAAACCTGAAATCCTTGGAGCGGAGTGTCGTAATGCGATGGATGGTTGATCCTTTCCTTGATAATCTCCCGAAGGTGCGTGGCATAAGTGCTCATGAAATTGACTCTTGTGATGGGAGTGTTGAGCAATGAGGACACCTTGGCTACCCTATTTGCATACTTACGGGCAGCTTTGTCGCATATCTCCTCAACTTCAGGTGAAGTTAGTCCTCCTTTCTTTGTGAAAAATTTGAGGCCATTCCGGGTGTAGGGTAAGTGGGACGCTGTCATCTTCATAAGACAACAATAAACTTCTCAGTAAGTACATCAACTTTAGGAAATGTTGCATGGTTGAAAGCCAGATTCAAGTTAAAGTTTATTCGTAAATCAACTTTTATCTAGCAAACGTTCACATTTTCTCCGGCCTTCTACAAAATATATTGAGATGTCTCTCACTCATAGCAATTTGGTATTAAAGCCTACTAGCACTACAGGGTAAGGGTAACATTCCTAGATTATGGTCTGACCTAACCGACTATAGGCCTGTTTGGCACAGCTTTCAAAGATCTTTTAGAGCTCAAAAGATCTTTAAGATCTTTTAGGAGTGTTTGGATGAATTTTTAGAAGATCTTTTTATATCCAAAAGTTCTTTTTAAAGAAGTATAGACCCACTATCTTTTCTAAGAAGATCTTTTTATAATTTTATTTTACGAAATAAAAGTTATTCCAAATATGCCCTATATGTTCGACACATATTTTGATCACCATGGTGAGACAAGTGTCAAATCGAAATACTAAAATGAAGTCACGTCTTTCTACCTATTTATCATTCCTATATACAATGAGAGAATTTCAGTGTTGTCATTTTGGTAGATTTATCTCAGAATCCGTTACCAAGTTACAATCAAAACAGACTATTTGGTAATACGTTTTATAATCTGAGTTCAGCATGATATCTTAATCACTTTTCATGGCTACGTAATTCGAAAATCTTAAAAATCATACAATTAGTCAAGTTTTTTTATTATTGAAATTGTAGGGTAGGACTGTAACAACAATTACTACTAGTGTCCAAAGGGTCCGCACGGACTAAAAAAGGTCTGCTTTGAGACAATTATTTATGTTAAAAAGACGAAGCGTGTCACCTTAATTCTATATCAAGAATTAATTGACGTTATTGAACCGGTATACCATCTAAGTCTCAATTATTAGACATTATGCGAACCTGAGACTAATCATAACCACCAAACCTCTTGGGAGAGTAAGCCAAGCACTACTAGGTTAACACACCATAGTGCAACTATTGATTCATGTTGCTAGCATAATCACAAGCAACAAATGTTAAAGTAGCTATTCATCCTAATTATAAAGACTTAAACTGAATGTTGCTTTCACCAGAATTGAAAGGGATTCTGGTCTCGTTGCCTAACCTACCAATTAAAAGAACCTTTTTTTTTTCAAAAAAAAAAAAAGAAAAGAAAAGAAAAGAATAAAGAAAAAAGAAAGGGAGAAAAATGATAGCGGTGTGTGTGCTCTACCATAATAGAAGCGTCGAAGGCAAAGGGAGGCAACACAGTGCTCATGAAACAAGCCGGAGTAGTGGCCAAACCCATGTCAAACACCGCACAACCCGCACGTGAGAGCCCCGCGAACACCGCCACGCTCAACGACGGTCCCGATATCCTGGGGTCTTTCCCAAGCGACACCTTAACTTTATTATTATCATTATTACCACTAATCTCCCTCTCCAAGCCGCCAATGACCCACTCCCCGAAACTCTCGGCGATAGCCTTAACGGCAGGTGGCGTCAGATCCACGGTCCGTCCCTTCTCCCCCTCCAACGCCACACCTCGAACGTCCGATCCGTTTTGGAGCCTCCTGATTCTGTCCATCTCTTCATCAACGACAATAACTTCATTGTCGTATAACTTGGCAGCAGTAGTAGTAGTACTACTACTAGAATAAGATTTTGAGGATATTGGTTTTGTTAAATGAGATGAGAATGGGAAGTAGTTGAGTTTGGTCTTGAATGGTTTTCGGGCTAAGCTCGATTTTCGAGTCTTGAAATTTTGTGGAGAAATTGAAGAAGTCGACGTTGAAGTGGAAGCCATAGTTTTATGATACAATATGTTCTTTAGTTTTCTCTGTTTTTGGAGGAGTTATAATTATTGACGCCCTTTTGGGTTTTGTTTTTCTTTGTTATTTAAAGTGGGGGAGGTTTTTGGACCAAACAAAATTAGGAGCCGGGAAGATAAGATATCATGCAGTACCAGTAGATATTAACCATGAATTTACGATCTTAATGTGTATGTATCCATACAAGAAGATATCAAAAGAAAATATCTCTGAACAAACTTCCAAATGCCCAGATTTTTTCTCTTGTTTGTTTTCTCTCATAAGGTGCAATTGATATTTTCTTCTCTGGAATATGAAAGGGAAGTTTGTAATGGCATATTCTTGCATAATCCTAGAGCATATGGTGGTATTGGTAAATGTTATATAAAAATATGAAATTCAATTTATTGTTCTTCGAAACACAATCTAACAACCAGACAATTAAGAAAATTATAGTAAGAACTGAGAAGTACAATATTTTTTGACAACTATAGATAAATGACGTTGGATTTTAGGGCCAGGAAATTTGGGGAAGAAACTAAATAATGGGATCAGTGATCCATACGAGGGTTTGCTAGCATTATAACGTTTTAATGTAATCCATCGCTTTTTGTTTTCCTTCTTTTTTTTGACAAGGATTTATAGATAAGTAATGAACATAGTAATATAATGTTCGAAATTTTAACTTCTTGAGACTAACAAAAACTTTTTTCGTTGTCCAAATTTCAGTCTTCAGATGTTATAAGGTCGATGTGAAAGGTTCTATATACAGTTGGCTGTTTGCTTAAGATATTTTGAGTCTGCATAAGTCTGACTTTGATACGTAATTGTTTTACATAATACAAGCATCTTAGTCCTAACTCACGTAGAACAATGGTATATAATATATGAGTATTTATAAGAAATGTCCTGCTTTCTTGATCAATTTGAAAAATAACCATTTTTACACCTATTTATTAAATAGCCATTTTCTAATTTTATTTAGATAAATAGCCACTTCTCAATTGACCTAGTGTTTGAAAAATAAATCAATTTTGCAGAAAATAAATCAATGTTAAAAAAAAATAAATCAATATATTTGATCTATTAAATATAAGAAGAGGCCATTTTCCAAATAAGTTTCAAAAGTCAGTCATTATTTAACAGTTCCAAAATTCCCATTCGGCTTAGGCCCAGTTTCGTAGTGTTTTTGTAAAGGCTAAAACTACTTTTTAAAGAATTTTGTAGTGAAAAAGTGTCTGATAAAAGGTAAAAAAATAGATTATTCAATAATTTTATGTAAAGCTACAGCTATAAGTTAAAGCTGGTGGAGGGCAACATCTAACGACAGATTGAACGGGAATCTATTGTCTTCATTTAATGAAATTTATGTATGGACAAAATTAATCTTACCCAAACTTCAAAATACCAATTAAACCAACCTAATTATTTCATCCTCTTCCCTCTTTCCTTTAATTAGCCGCTACTCACATTCAGGGGGAAATAAAAAATGAGCCACTGTTTATCTTCTTCTTCGCATAACCTACAGCCTCCTTCCCCATCATCTCATCTAGTCCATTTTTTGTTTATCTTCTATGCCAAATGAGGTCGTGGTGGAGTGGATTATTTGGGTTCTTCTATTTTTATTGAGGTATTTTCCTTTATTTTTCTTTTCTTCATTTAATCTAGGTTTGTTTATTATTAGTGCTTAAACTTTAGTGGGTGCTTGAAATGTAATAACTAAAAGTGTAAATTGATATTGCTGATTTTGTGAGCTTGTTCTTCTCCTTTTTTCCTGGCGTTTATATGAATTGATATGGACATAGTTCTTCTTTACCCACCATTTATTCGAGAAAACTCCTCAATGAGCATGATAATATTATTTGCATGGCCGGTCCCAAGGGTTATAGGTTTTGAGATCACTTATCTTTTTCAATGGTCAGTTTTCACTCTTTTTTTTTTTTTTTTTCCAAAAGGATCCGTATATGTTGTCTTAATCTATATAATTTAGGGAAAAGTACATCAGATAAGATTTTTTGAGAAAATATACCAAGAATACGATGAAGGTTAGTCCACATAATTTTGTACGACCTTTTATTGAAAAATACTAATTTCTTTTAACGCCTATAAAGTCCTCCTCTTTCACAAATTTGATTTGACTCTTCTGCCAACTCTATATTCTCTTCAAGTTCATTCTCCTCAACTAACCTAATCCAATCTTCAACCAAAACCCAATTTCAAATCCCACATAATCAAATCAAATGCCAATGAGGATGATGAGCCCCCTACTGCAAATGGAAATCCAAACTTGAAGTTCACTAAAGAGGAAGGTGCAGACTCTGAGAAAGAAAACAATGGCATTTCGAATAAGCAAATGGTAACTGGTGTAAGTTTGTGAAGAAAGAATGCTTAGAGAAGTTGGGATAGCGAGAAGGGGAATTAACTCCAATGAATTTGGGTCTGAAGAATTTCGGGTCTTTGTCTGGATTCTGTAAACAGATTTAGCATTTTTTTTTTTTTTTTGCTGTAATAACCTTTAATTTCATGAGGATTAGCCTTCAGGACTGTTATTTTACTAATTTGATTGATCTAGGTAATTTTTGATCTTCATGAAAGTGGATTTTTGTTTGTATGTTTTTAGTGTAGTTGTTTGTTATTCAAAAAGAAACCACAATGGTTTCTTAGAAATTTTTATGGTTTCCTGTGATTTACTTAGTTACAGGGCAATCTGCTAAAAAGAAACCACGATAGTTTCCTGTAATTTATTTAGCTATAGGATATTCTGCAAAAAGGAAACCACAATGGTTTCCCAGAAATTTTCATGGTTTCATGTAATTTACTTACGTACAGGATATTTGGAAACCACAATAGTTTCCTATGATTTATTTAGCTACAGGACATTCTGTAAAAGGGAAACCACAATGATTTCCCAGAAATGTTCATAGTTTCATGTGATTCA
>JXTC01001021.1:16403-29052 GCA_002914845.1 Trema orientale | reverse complement strand
GCCAGATGCATTTGTGAGAATTTTGGGCACTACAATTCTCCCATCCTTATAAAATTTCGTCCTCGAAATTTAACATACCAAATAATTCAGGATATTTGGTCCTCATCTCGTCCTCTTGCTCCCATGTTGCTTCCTCTATTACCTGATTTCTCCAAAGTACCTTGACCAAATAAATTCTTCTGTTTCTCAGTTCTTTCTCTTCCTTATCAAGTATTTGAACTGGCTTCTCCTCATATGTCAAATCTTGGCTCAGTTCCAAAGGTTCATAGCTTAGAATATGAGAAGGATTTGAAATGTATTTTCTCAATATTGAAACATGGAAAACATCATGTACTCCTGATAATGATGGCGGTAGAGCTAGTCTATAGGCCTTACTCCCAATCCGTTCTAGAACTTCAAATAGTCCAACATACCTTGGGCTTAGCTTTCCTTTCTTTCCAAATCTCATCACGCCCTTCATTGGAGAAACTTTCAGGAAGACATGATCGCCAACATCGAAATCCACATCCCGTCTTCTCTTATCAGCATACTTCTTTTGTCTATCCTGAACTATTCTCATTCTTGCCCGAATCTTTTCTACGACTTCCACCGTTTGTTGAACCAGTTCTAGACCCAATAACTTTCTTTCTCCAACCTCGTCCTAATGAACAGGAGATCTACATTTTCTTCCATACAAAGCTTGGTAAGGAGCTATTTTAATTGTTGCTTGATAGCTATTATTGTAGGTAAACTCCACCAAAGCTAGATACTTGTCCCAGCTTCCTTGAAAATCCAGTACACAAGCTCGGAGTAGATCTTCTAAAATCTGAATTACCCTTTCTGATTGTCCATCGGTCTGTGGGTGATGGGCTGTGCTGAATGCTAACTTGGTTCCCAGAGCAGCATGCAGACTTTTCCAGAAAATAGAAGTGAACTTAGGATCTCTATCAGAAATAATGGATACAGGTACCCCATGAAGTCTAACAATTTCCTGTATGTACAATCGAGCGTACTGATCCATATTATAGGTTGACTTAACTGGAAGAAAATGAGCTGACTTTGTTATTCTGTCCACGATCACCCATATAGAATTAAATCCTCGTTGTCCTCTCGGTAGACCAAGAACAAAGTCCATTGTGATATTTTCCCATTTCCATTATGGAATCAGTAGAGGTTCTAACAATCCAGCAGGTCGTTGATGTTCAGCTTTGATCTGTTGACAAGTCAAGCATTGAGCCACAAACTCTACTACATTCTTCTTCATATTAGGCCACCAATAATGCTGCTTTAGATCTCGATACATCTTAGTGCTTCCTGGATGAATGGAATAAGGAGTGCAATGAGCCTCTGTTAAAATTTCTTTCTTGATCTCGTCCTTGTCAGGTACACACAATCTTCCTTTAAACTTCAGGGCTCCATCCTTTGAAATCGAAAATTCTGTTCTTTTTCCTTCCTCCACTTCTTTCTTTAAATGAGTCACATATAAATCTTCTTGTTGGCTTTCCCTAATTCTTCCCAAGAGTGTAGGTTGTAACACAAGAGCAGATAATCTAGCTGTTACATCTCCGATAGGAATGATTTCTCTTTCTATTCCTTGTGGGTCTCTTAAAAATAGTTTCTGCTCATCTAAAACCGTAGCAATAGACTTTCTGCTCAAAGCATCAGCTACCACATTCGCTTTGCCTGGATGATAATTGATCATACAGTCATAGTCTTTCACTAATTCTAACCATCTCCGCTGTCTCATATTCAACTCTTTCTGGGTGAAGAAGTATTTGAGACTTTTATGATCCGTGTATATTTCACACTTCTCTCCGTATAAGTAATGTCTCCAAATCTTCAGTGCAAAGACAACAGCAGCAAGCTCTAAATCATGAGTTGGATATTTCTTTTTATATTCCTTAAGTTGTCATGATGCATAAGCTATTACCTTTCCATTCTGCATCAACACACAACCCAAACCATTTTTAGAAGCATCACTGTATACAATGAATCCTCCAGATCCTGATGGTATAGTAAGCACAGGAGCTGTAATCATCTTTTGCTTTAAAGTCTGAAAACTATCTTCACATGCATCTGACCATTGGAATTTAGTATTCTTCCTCGTTAACATGGTCAATGGGGTAGCTATCTTTGAAAATCCTTCAACAAATCTTCGATATTAACCAGCCAATCCTAGGAAACTTCTAACTTCTGTCACAGTAGTCAGTCTAGGCCAGTTACTTACTGCTTCCACTTTACCTGGATCCACCAAAATTCCATCATTTGATACAACATGCCCTAGAAAAGTCACTTGTTCCAGCCAAAATTCACACTTCTTGAATTTGGCATATAGTTTCCTTTCCTTTAAAATCTGCAAAACCACCTTCAAATGTTCTTTATACTCCTCATATGACTTCGAATACACTAAGATATCATCAATAAACACGATGACAAACTTATCAAGAAACTCCTTGAAAACTCTGTTCATCAAATCCATAAAAGCAGCAGGGGCATTTGTTAACCCAAAAGGCATTACTAGGAACTCATAATGACCATAACTAGTTTGAAATGCCGTTTTCTGCACATCCCCTTCCTTAATCTTCAACTGGTGGTATCCTGATCTCAAGTCAATCTTAGAAAATACCAAGGCTCCCTGTAGTTGATCAAACAAATCATCAATTCTTGGTAATGGATACTTATTCTTGATAGTTACTTTGTTCAGCTCTCTATAATCTATGCATAACCTCATGGTACCATCTTTCTTCTTCACAAATAGCATTGGAGCACCCCAAGGTGAATAACTAGGACGTATGAATCCCTTGTCTAACAAATCTTGTAATTGCACCTTCAACTCCTTTAATTCAGCTGGGGCCATTCTATACGGTGCTTTCGAGATAGGAGCTGTTCCGGGTAAAAGATCAATCATAAACTCAATTTCTCTATCTGGAGGTAAGCTTAGTAAGTCTTCTGGAAACACTTCTACAAATTCTTGAACCACAGAAACGTCTTCAGGCTTTAGGGTCTGTTCTACCGTAGTATCCACCACACTAGTCAGGTACCCAATACAACCTTTATTTAACATTCTCCTAGCTTTCATAGCAGAAATCACTTGTAACTTTCTATTTCTTGGAATGCCATTGAACACAAATGGTTCCTCCCCCAATGGCTGAAACTTAACTTGCTTCTGATTACAATCAATAATAGCATGATACTTTGTCAACCAATCCATACCCAATATTACATCAAAGTCTTGTATATTTAGTACTACAAAATCAGCATACAAACTTCTCCCATCAATCAAAATCTGGCATGCCTCAAATTCTGATTGGAAATGATTTCATCCCCAGATGGGATTGTGACACTATAATTCACTTCCAAACACTCAGGAGTTGTACCCAATTTTCTCACAAATGCATTCGATGCAAATGAATGTGTTGCGCCAGAATCTATCAATGTATTAGCAAGAATACCAGAAATTAAGATCTTACCTTCCACTACTGATGGATCATAGGCTGCCTGCTCTACATTCATAGTATACACTCGCCCCTGAACTTTCTTCTGATCTCCTTGCTGAAACATGGGACAGTCTTTAGAATAGTGACCCACCTTGTGACACTTGAAACACTGATTGGTACCCTTGAAACACTCTCCAACATGAGACTTCCCACACTTGGGACAAGTGGGTTTAGTCGAAGTAGCACCTTGCTCTATTCGGGGTCGCTTCGCATTCCCAGGTCTCTGTTCATTTTTCGTTTGATCTCCCTGTCTCCATTGTCCACCTCTTGCCACAAAAGCCGCTTTCTTCTCATTCAATATCCTAAGCTGAACTTGCTCTGCTTTGAGAGCCATGTCTATCACCTCACTAAATTCTGTAACTCTCGCTACAATTACATCCCTGGAAATGTCTCCCCTTAAACCCCTCAGGAAGTACTCAACTTTCTCCTTGTTGTCATTCCTAATCCATGGAACAAACCGAGATAATTCCTCATATTTCCTAATGTACTCCCCTACCGGTCCATTCCCTTGTCGCAGATGCAGGAACTCCTCAACTTTTGCTGCCCTTGCAGTGTCATTGAAATATTTATGGTAGAACAACCCTTTAAAGCTATCCCACGTCAGATTCTGGGCAATTGGCGTCACTCTAATAGTCCCCCACCAGTTACGTGCTCCCATTTTCAGCATATAAATAGCACATGATACTCTTTCTTCGTCGCTGAGTCTCATATACTCAAAGATAACCTCCAAGAATTTTATCCATTCCTCTGCTATATATGGATCAGCTCCACCAACAAAATCTATTGTATGTTGCTTCCTAAATCTCTCATAGATTAGCTCAGAATTTTCTTGTCTTGGAGGAATCACTGGAGGTTGTGGTTGGTTTTGATTTCTTTCAAACATGAGTCTCATCTGTTCCATCTGTTCATTATGCATTCTTGCCTGTTCTCGAATTAAATTTGTCAGATTTTCAACCACGTGACCTAAATCTTGCTCTAATCGGGGTCTTTGTGCTTCTTGTGGTCTTTCTTCTTCAGGTTGAGCTCTAGTCTTTCTTTTAGGAGCCATTAATCCTGTGTAGTGCCCTTCCCATAATTTATTTTATCGCCAGCCAATAATAAACACATGCAATAATTATTTATGCAGAAATAAAAAATTTAAACACAAAAACAAATAAACATACCAGTTGGCCGAGTTGCCCTTCCAATACATGCTCATATGCGTTTTTCTAGTTGTCTACAGAAACGTTCTAACCTCTGCTCTGATACCAACGCTGTCACAACCCCTAGCTATACTATGTATAAATACGCTCACTTATACGTAGGAAAGCTAAGTAATGCTAATTCATTAACCTTGGAAAAGCGAAAAGTAGAGGAAAAATTTAAACTTTCTATTTGATTCTAAAAAGCGTTAGGAATACATTCTTTTACACTACAGAAATATTTACAGTCTGTATAGTACAAAACATAGTTTTGCTACTTTTGGTGACTCCCACAAGATCGTCTATGTACATATACGTAGCAAAATATATAACAATTCTCAAAATATCTTTCTTCTTCAAAACTGGCATATGAACAACATTGGAGTGGAAACAGCTCAGCCAACATCACTCCTGGTTCTAATCATCTCCATCACAAGAACTAAATGAGCAATAGCCCAGTAAATGGAAATCCATGCATGCTTATGAATATTTTGCACTTTTAAACTCATTTAGTCTTTGTACCCTTACTTGCCTTAAAAACATTAGCATTTAAATCATGTTTGGGCCCCCTCCTTGGTATAGTTCCTAGCTCAGTGATATAGCAGGCATCCTCTTAATAAATATATCATTTGAGGCTTACCCTGTCTTGGAATTAACCTCAAGGGATTTGACCTCCCTCTTGTTTGGCTTACCCTGTCTTGGACTTATCCTCAAGGGATTTCACCATCTCTACCTACTAGATCAACAAGATAAGAACCATACCCCTCTTTAAAATAAACAACGTCTAGGATAAAGACTCTTTATTAAAATCAATACCTGTAAATAATTATTTTGTGCAAGAAAACATGATATGCCTTATGAAAATGCTATGAACAGTTTTCAGATATATCAAGCTCAATGTCACAAATATACCACTTTTCACATATACAATCATATACATATGTTCTTGTGATGCTAGAGTGGAATTTCCACTTACCTTTGTTTTGAGAATATGAAAGAAAGATAGTGAGAAGAAGATTTTCCTCCAGGAAGCTTGATGTGCTTAGCCTAATCACGAAATATTCTTTCCTATCAAAATTAATATCTGTTGTAATTCCTAGCATGAATATAGTATCAACTTGGCCATATCAAATTTGAAACTTGATAATAATACAATAACTATTAATATTCCCAAAAAGATAAAAAATGTCATAATAAGATCTAAGGAACTTTCATTCAGGTTCTTTTCTTTTCCTTTTTTTTTATATATATATGACGTATACATAGTCATCTGAGGTCAAATACAAATTTCAATATCCTTATAATCATATCTAAAAGAACACCTCAGTCATATAAGGTCAATCAGTACCATTAGGTTTAGAAAACAAACCTATGACAATTAATACTCCACTTATTTAGTATAACTTATAAAGCAACAGCATAACAGTGATTGCCTTTCGATCACTTTAAGTTTTTTGTAGAAGGCAAGTAAGCTTATAATTAAAGCTAAAAAGCCGGTAGACTCTCCTTCAAATTTTTATGTATTTATTTATTTCCTTAAGCATTAGAATTCTCTTCTAAACTATTAAGCTATATCCCATAGCGTATATGAAATAATTACTATATACACATATAAACAAAAAAATTTTAATTGCATTTACTTTCTTTATTTATTACAAGACACTAAGAAATTTTTTTATTTATTTTCTTGCTAAAAACGAGAAACCCCATGTCCTGATTCAATACCATATCTTTAAAGAACCCTTTGATAAACAATAAAAAAAATAGAGACTATGACTATCATATATATATATGTGTACATGTCCCCGAATAAATAAAGAAATTCTTTAGACAAATAACCTTACCTTTACTGTGAAGAACAATTAATTTCCCACCAAAGGTTGTCTCTTAAAGCTATAACTATAGAGTGAAGAGTGAATGTGAAGGAGAATTGATTATGCCGGTAGGAGTATTGGGTTTTATACTTTATATATAGTCTAGAAACTTTTAGTCGGTTGGTTCTGGAGTATTATGATGGCCAAATAAAGAAACTAATTCCACATTAGAATAAATATGTACAGGCACATTGTTCTAGGTATTCACAAAATTATTATTATTATTATTTGTTCTCTCTTTTTTTTTTTAACACGTAAACAGCTAAATGTACACCTATCTTGAGACCTATAATATATACATCTATTAACTACAACAAAATATCTATTTATAAATGTAGACGTTCGAATCTATATAAATTATGTAGATCATAGCACTAGCAATTGTTTAATTTACTGTACTAAAACTAAAGCCTTATTTAAAAAAATTTAAATCTATTAGATATAAGCACATCAACTTCCTGTTAGATCGAAAAATCGTCCTTCTGCTATACACACAAAAATAGGAATTGTAATTAGTTAACTATGAAATTTTTCATTTTTGTAATATTGAGCTATTTTAGCATTAACTTCTAAAAATATGGATTTACTAAAATGTCATGAAAAATTTTGTTTATTATTAGCCAGATGCATTTGTGAGAATTTTGGGCACTACAGTCTCTCACTTTCATTTAACTTTCTGGATACCAGGTAAGTGAAAATTCCACTATAGCATCACAAGAACCTATTTATATGATTGTATATGTGAAAGGTGATATATGTATGACATTGAGTTTGATATATGTCTGATAATTGTTCATATCATTTTCATGAAGCATCTCATATTTTCGTGCACAAAATATCTATTTACAGGAAATGATTTGAATAAAGAGTCTTTACCATAGATGTTGTTTATTTTAAAGAGGGGTATGGTTCTTAACTTGCTGACCTAGTGGGTAGAGGTGGTGAAATCCCTTGAGGGTAACTCCAAGACAGGGTAAGCCAAACAAGAGGGAGGTCAAATCCCTTGAGGGTAATTCCAAGACAGGGTACGCCTCAAATGTTATATTATTTATTAAGAGGATGCCTGCTATATCACTGAGTTAGGAACTATATCAAGGAGGGGGCCCAAATATGCTTTAAATGTTAATGTTTCCAAGGCAATTAAGGGTACAAAGACTAAATGAGTTTCATGTGGAAAATGTTCATAAGCATGCATGGATTTCCATTTACTGGGCTATTGCTCATTTAGTTCTTGTGATGCAGATGATTAGGGTGTTAGATGAGATTGGCTGAGCTGATCCACTCCAATGTGGTTCATATGCCAGTTTTGAAGAAGAAAGACATCCCAAAAATTTATATGTATTTTTGATATGTATATGTATATAGTTGACCCTGTGGGAGCTTTCAAAAGAAGTAAAATGATGTTTTGTATTGTACAGGTTGTAAATAAATCTGTAATGTAAAAAGGAGATGTATCACGAAAGTGTTTTTCAGAACTAAATAGAAAGTTTAAATTTCTCCAATACATTCCGCTTTTACGAGGTTAAGTGCGCGACACATACATACATTAGTCTAGCCTAAAGTAATATCATTCAACTTTTATCCCTTGAGCATATTGATTATTTTTATGGAATTATTTTGACCTATGCTATGTTATGGGAGGATGGGTGGAGTGAAATTAAAAATAAAAAAATCTTACGCACTTGTTCATGAAAGAAAGAAACAAGTTTGTGAGTGTGCAACTAAAAAAAAGAAAAAAAAAACAAAAACAAAAAAAAATGAAATAAATGTTTGGCGAAGAGTTTATGTAAGAAAAAGAAATTTTGATTATCATGGTGCGTACTTGGTGTGTGAAAGAATAGCTCTACACAAGTCCTAGAGTTGATATGCTTAAGAATGATTTGAGCTCACTTTACCTAAATTATCATACCTTCACCTAAGCCCACATTACAAGATTAATGAAGACCTTTTGATCCTTGGTGTTGTGTTAATCTACATTAGCGGAGATGGATTTGAAAAGCAAACTTATGGAACTTGATTGTTACCTTTGAGATTTTGTACTTAATATATGTTTGTATAAACTTATCTGAATTTCGCACAATGATAGGAGAAAGGCATTTACACACACATGGAAAATTCGATCTGAGATGGGATCTGCTCTTGAGTTATTTTTAATGCCTAGCCAATATTTATACTTTTATTTAAGATATGTTATTGTGTGAGTATTGAGGTATTAATCGGAAACCATTAGCGTTAGTACATTACCTCTTGTGTGTTTTTACGTGTTTTTCTTTTTCTTTTGCTCGAGGACTAGCAAAATCTTAAGTTTGGGGGTGTGTTAACTCCATAAAATTAGAGTTATCTAATGCTAATTTGCCTTAAGTTTTGCTATGTTCTTGTTTATATAAAGTTGTTTTAAGTGTTTTTCTTGTTGTTTTGATGTTTTGTTTGTTTATATTGATAAGAGAATGAAACAAAGGTGTTTGATACAAAATGAGATGAATTTTTGACTCATAAATGGGTTTTGTAAATAATTAGAATCGAAGTTGAATCCGATACAGTCGTAACGCAATGAAAATGAGGCAAATCGGAGCTAAAACGAAGAAATGGCGCACCTAGGAAGCTGAGGTGCCAAACCAGTAGAAAAGTGGCACTGGAATGCCGAAAAGTGGCACCGCAGCGCCAAGTCATGGGAATTTTTGGCACCGTGCCGCGGTGCCACCCACTGCGTCCTGAGTCAATAATTGACGGCCGAGATCAACTTTTTGATGATCCAAGTGTCCAAATTCAGCTTGCTTTAGGTTTGCACGAGCCACCTCTTTAAAACCCTATCTTTGGGGTTGAAAGAGGCATGTTGGGATAGAGAGAAAGAGAGAGTGGCAGCCATGGAAGGAGAGGAAAAAGAAGATGAATATATGCTCACTTACTCCATTTCTTGATTTTCTCATCAACATCAACATCATAGTTTGTTTTTAGGTTTTTCTATTCTTTTTCTTGTGAGTTTTTCTTTGTATTTTCAATATTTAGAGAGTAGTATAGTTGAGAGCAAATCCCAGAGAGAGGATTCAAGAGAGCAAGAGCCAAGCTTGGAGGAGGAGCTTGAAAACCTCCATGAACACTTTTAAGCTTTTTTAAAGGGGAATTCTATAACTTTTCTCTCTTTGACTTTTTATTTCTTGAATTCATTGGATTATAATGTTATTATTCTCAATTAATATTATAAACTAAATATTTCTTTGTCTAGTTTTACTATGTGAACCAACCTAGTATCTTCTGTTTGTTTATTTCTCTTATTTCATTAATCAAATCCATTATTGAGTTATTTGTTTTGTCTTATGCTTATTACTTCTATTTAATTGATTACTAAATAAATTTGTCGAACCCCCCCTAGCTATACTATGTATAAATACGCTCATTTATACGTAGGAAAGCTAAGTAATGCTAACTTACTTTCATTAACCTTGGAAAAGCGAAAAACAGAGGAAAAATTTAAACTTTCTATTTAGTTCTGAATAGCGTTAGGGATACATTCTTTTATACTGCAAAAATATTTACAGTCTGTACAGTACAAAACATGGTTTTGCTACTTTTGGTGACTCCCACAGGATCATCTATGTACATATACATATCAAAAATATATGGAAGTTCTCAAAAAGTCTTTCTTCTTCAAAACTGGCATATGAACTGCATTGGAGTGGATCAGCTCAACCAACCTCATCATGCACCCTAATCATCTGCATCACAAGAACTAAATGAGCAATAGCCCAGTAAATGGAAATCCATGCATGCTTATGAATGTTTTTTCATTTGAAACTCATTTAGTCTTTGTACCCTTAATTGCCTTAGAAAACATTAACATTTAAATCATGTTTGGGCCCCCTCCTTGATATAGTTCCTAACTCAGTGACATAGCAGGTATCCTCTTAATAAATACATCATTTGAGGCTTACCCTGTCTTGGAATTAACCTCAAGGGATTTGACCTCCCTCTTGTTTGGCTTACCCTGTCTTGGACTTAACCTCAAGGGATTTCACCACCTCTACCTACTAGATCAGCAAGATAAGAACCATATTCCTCTTTAAAATAAATAACGTTTAGGGTCAAGACTCTTTATTAAAATCATAACCTGTAAACAATTATTTTGTGCATGAAAACATGACATGTCTCATGAAAATGATATGAACAGTTCACGCATAAATCAAACTCAATATCACAGATATACCACTTTTCACATAAACAATCATATACATATGTTCTTGTGATGTTAGAGTGGAATTTCCACTTACCTTCAATCTTTAAAAAAATAAGATGAGGTGAAAAGGTAGACTTCTTCTCCAAATGAAGCTTGATGTGCTTAAAGACCTAATCACAATATTTTAGTTTATTTTAATTTCCTTTCCTTATAAAATAGTCACCACAAAGTACAATGCTTAGAAACATTGTACACAAGATTAAAATTCACAAATTTCTCTTAATTGGGTTGCTTAATTTTATTTTCAGGATACCTCAAAATCCCTAATTGAAATTATTAGAAAATAGTTTAGAATCACACAACAAATTACAATTAAGTATATCATATGAAGGAAATCCAAAAAAGAAATTGGCACTTATTTAATAAAATAGTCTACTTTGTTTTCAATCTGGCCAATCAAATTAAACTTTTGGACAGCACTTCCCCTAATAATGTCTCATTCCCAAACATGAAGAGTATGAGAAAATTAAGGTTAATGAATATTTATAAATAGATATGTACAACTCAAGAATACATAATTTTAACAAAATTAAACGGATGTCCAGCACTACTTTCAGTAAATACTCTATTATTCTAGCACCTAAATCATGATACAAAACATGGAATTGATGTCCTAAAAACTATTATGATAAAGACAATAACATAATAATATGCTAAAAGTATATAATGAATCAAAATGGTAAAAGGAATAACTAATATAGACTCATTCATACTTACAGCAGTCAAAACAACTAATAGCCATTTCTAGGCATTATACAAAAATTAAAATAATCATGTTAACACGTTAATAGAATCACATAAAGGTTTCCAATGAGAAGAATATGTCGAAGGAATCAACAATACGAAATATACCTTGAAGACCTTAAAACCCCAACTTGTGAGCCTTAAAATTTAGTGTTTAATAATTCCTAAGATCTTTCTTATTTTTCACGCACCATAAAAGCACTCTTAAAACCTGGTACACAATCATATATCCAAGGTTTAGCAGCTGCAATAATTAATAAAACAAAATCAGATATCTAAACTTTAAAACGTGAAGTACACACCTAGTGGTCTCCTTGATTGTTGGTGCTCAACTAAGAGATTTAATATTTCCAATCTAATCTCTAACCCTTGGAAGTTGTGATAGTGCATGAATGAAAGTTAGTGGAATGGTTTTTCTATGGTGCCTGGTCGTGGAATTTGGAGATAATGGGGAGTTTATCATATAAAAGAACTATGTAGAAAAGTTAGTCGGTTAAAGTAAAAGAGAAAAAAAATAAAAAAAAGGACTCAGTTGGAATTTCTATTTTTCTTTTGAGGTGTCAACTACTAGATTAACTAGACTAGATTACCTTTCTCCTCTAATTCCCACTGAAGTCATGATTCGTAATAATAAAATTAAACTTTGACCAATATTTACATATAACCTCCCATAGTGCCCAAAGTAAGCAAAATTCAGGATTAATAAACACAACCTAAGTTAAAATCATTTTCATTTCTAGAATGACAATATTAACTTGCATATATATAACTTTAAAAAAAATAACAAAAATAAAATAAAATAAAAGTAATATCTATCTTTTTAAGTTACCATGAAAAACAATTTAAGACTCTATTTGTAAATAAATAAACCCATTGATCATAAGCACATCAATTTCTTTACGGAATGAAGAGTCCATCTTTCACTACACAAAAAGCTAAGACTTATCGTTAATCAATTAAGAATTTAACTTGCATCAATAAAGACTCAATTTAGAATTTAATTTCGAAACTAATTATGAAGCTATGAAAATTAGATGTAAGGATGTTTATTGAAAGAGCAAATATCTGTTGGCAACCTTTATGTTGCAACATGACTGGTTTCACGGTCATGTTACAACATGCGACTAAATATTTGATCTGAAT